>OVBJ01000309.1:0-42000 GCA_900406535.1 Noccaea bulbosa
CATATAATAGCGTATTTCGTCTGCTATGAATGCCCATATTTGTTGTAGTGCGTGAATGGCTTTTAAAAGATTCCTCGTGACTAGTCTGGACCGATGTATAAATATATCGACTATATAGTATCTACCAGCGGATTTGGTTTATTTTTGCTCTCTGGAGGTGAAAGAAACTGTTTGTCCGAACAATACAAGGGCCACAATTAACCAACAATTTTGTCTGGAACATTTATATCCAGATCCAAATCTACTGGGTTCCACCGATTAGAAAATTCCCGAAATTGTAGCTGATTTAAGTTGTTTCGACGAATTATACATACTAATTAAATATGTCATTCTCTAAATTATATAATACATACCCTCTATCAATATCCAACAGTTACACATGAGAAAGACATAAAGCAAGTGAGAGGATCATTCTTTGAACTTTCCACGGATTAAAGATAAGAAGAAATGCATTATCGTTCCAACCTTTTGAAAGCACCATGCACAAAACAAAAGTCAAAATGCTGAGATTTGTTTCAATAGTGTTATATATAAAAAAGGTTGAATGGTTTTGCTTTTCGCAGATAATGTTTTCACTATATGATGAAGTGATATCATATATAAGTTAAGAGAACCGGCCACCAGTACTGAAGGTGGAAGATCCGACCTAGATATCCGATATTCAAATGTACTCCGGCCACCAGTGAAGGTCAAAGATTCATGTATTACGACTTAGACTCTGTCTTTTTCAGTTTTTTTTTCCATTTCCGTTTTTTTTTTTAATTTCTTAGACATGCTGAGCTGGGTGTTCCAGTTTTTTTTTTAGTTGAATGTCGGCCGGAGTACATTTGGACTGTTTCTTGTTTCATTCGGATGTTCGTTTGTTCCTGGACGTCGTTTCGTTTCACCATATAACAAATCTAAGTGTCGCGAGGGTTGCTTCCACGAATGAACAATAAAAACATGTTGAACAAGTTGTATTTTTTTATGATAGATCATGTACACTGCGTAGTCATTAATCAACCGGGCCATCTATAATTTCCTTTTTCTTGTTCTCCTTTTATTTCTCAACCTTTTAATCAGATATATATTCGATCTAAAAGGTTGAAATTGTATCTGGATAAATTTTTTTTTTTTTTTTTTTTTTTTTTTTTCTTGGTAAATTTTTTTTAAAANAAGTGTATCCTTATTATTTTATAGTTAGAAATTCGTATGTTATTATAAATAATGACAAGAGCATGTGGTTGGTCGTCACAACTCACAAGTCATTGCTGATCTTGGAAGTTGGCACTCTATGGTAGAGTGCCACACTACTGCGTATGAATCTTGACATTTCAAAGTTCCATGACGTAACGGCAATAATGATACCAAACAAATTATAAATAATATATATAGCGAACTAACCATGCACATAGTATAGTTTTATTTACTTAAATCATATATATTTCTAAGGTTGCTCTTTCTCACTTGACACTATTTTCTGTTCAAAGTATATGGGCGAAAGGTATAATAATTTAATAAAACATGCTCTCGAGATATGCTTGTAATTAATGTTTCCATGACCAACATGACATCTATTACTTCCTCCGTTCCATTTTAACGAATATTTTGGCAAAATGTATCTGCAATTATTTGGATGTATCTGGATATGTTTGGATGTATTGGATATAAAACATATCCAGATACATCCAAATAATTGCAGATACATTTTGCCAAAATATTCATTAATAAAAAACAGAGGAAGTATATTTTAACTATTTGAAATATAAATAGATTTTTTTTTTTTTTTGGGTATGAGAAATATGATTAGTAATTAATGAAACAATCTTGAACAAAAAGAATATGATTAATTATTTTCATTTAAACTACATGACTTGAAATTAATTTTATTTGGAAAAACAAAAACAAAATTTATAAGAAGACAACGTTTATATGGGAATCTGTCATTTTTTAATTTTCTTTTTCCACCTCAGGCCATGTGGTTCCCTTAAATGAGAAGACAACGTTTATATGATCTGAAACCCAATAGAAATATGTTGGACCACTGGCCCATTTGTTTCCATGACCCGTTAAGAAGCGAAGATATAAGTTAAGGAAAACCCAAAATTTTAGAGAAATTAAACTTTTGAGATTGTAAATTTTGTACCCAATATCTATGTTACAGCTGGTACATATTTTTTTGTGATATGAATATATGATATCTTTCAAAATGAATTTATGGCACTCAATGCAGTTTGGAATGACGATTCCTTACGTTATGGATACGGTAAAGTTACATTTTCAATGAGTTCTCACAAATTTCTGAGTCATATATTTGCGAGAGTCTGTTTTGTCTCGGTTCTCAAAACCGAATCTTGGGTTTTGCCAGTGTTCATGACTCACACTTTGGATCTTGGCTGCGAGAAGATCTCCCCTTTCTCTCAAGATTGACATCGACTTTATCCTTAGAGCTTTGGTTTCACGTTTCCGCTCTATTACATTTGATTTTGTTCCACGCTTAGCCAATTGATTCCATTGCTAAAAACGCATTACTTGTTCTCGACAACTCTGTTCCAGTTACGTAAGAAAACAAACACACTATGGTTCTGAAAAAAAAATAAAAAAAAATATTTCTACTTTTACCAAGTTTAGCTATAAACTTACAAAATCTTTGTTTGTTTGGAAGACACAAATCCATTTAACACCAACTGAGGGGTAGGGTGTTTACTGTTTAATTACAATTATCTATTTCCGGTCTCATTTGTAAGCAGAATATTTAATTTGGAAAAAGATAAAAGAAAATTAGCATTGCTAAGCAAATTTATCGACAGTAAAATTCGCTGTGAAAAAAAAAAAGATAACATACTTGGACAGTGGAAGGAAGAAATCATCCGATGCAGTCGAAGAAACGGGAAAGGAAAGCGAAAAGCAGATCACAATCCCATACATTCCCATTCACCCCACAAACTCACTTGTTCACTCTCTTATAGATTCTCTTCCTTTACGATTCTTCCTCTGTCGGCAGATTGTCGAATCCCTTGGGCTCTGCTCGAAATCTGGGTCTACTGTTAAAATCGATTCAGAATCTGGTCAGGAAGGCAGAACCGTGGAGGATTCGGCGGGTGGAGTAGCGAAAGAATGAGGCGGCGGCCGGCGGATTACCGGCGGCTAGCTAGAAGGAGATTGCCGAGTTGGATATGGCTTCTCCTTGGTTCTTTCTCTGTCGCTGGATTGGTTCTCTTCATTGTTCAGCATAATCACCATCAACAAGATCCGTCTCAGCTATTAGTTGTATGTCTTTCTCTTATTCCCTCTTTATTCCTTGGACTTTATTCGATATCGAACCTTGGATTGATTGCTGAGATTTGAGTTTTGCTCTGCTGCATCACCCGTCATGTAAAAAATTGGATCTTGTTGTGCTGACAAAAGATTGGTGAATCCATTGGAAATGTAATCTGATTCTATGAAGTTGAAAATCCTTATTCGAATCGGTCTCTAACTATGGAATTAGTGAAGTTGCTGAGCTGAAGTCTTTTTCAAATGAACGATTTTTATGCTCCCAACGAACCCATAACCATATTGTGGCTATTGTAGCTTCTTATTGACATTCTTTGCTGGTTTTGAGTTTTATTTGTTCTTAGTGTGTTGTTTAAAAAAAAAAGCGTTCTTAGTGTGAGTGCAAATGCTCATAAAGCTGAGCACATCTTATGCCTGATGATGCATAGTATCTCTAACAGGACTGAAATTGTTCAAGGCTCTTTTGTCCATAGAGTTCGAGATGGGAATGATTTTTGTTAAGTTAAGCTCTCATAGTAAAAGGACAAGCAATACTTGTATCAGAATCTGGTGATGTTCATGCTAATTTTTTTTACTAAAGATCAGTTGGAATTGGATGAGTGCTCATAGTTGATTTTCTCCAAGTTCTTGGAAACATTAAAACATCTGAGAAGAAAATGAACACAATACATATTTTCTGGTGATTGGGAAATGTTACAGGGGAAACAATCCAAATGTCAAGAGAAGTTCGTTAGATCTCTTAGCCAAGCCTAGACTTGAAAAACATAGCCTTTTCTTTCATAACATATAGGCTCGAGAATATGGACAACATTTTGTATCATACTCACTGTTTAAGATTGGTTCTTTCGGTGTTTGTGTTGTCTTTTGGATCACTTACTCTGATCTTCTTGTCTTCAACAGGAGAGAGACGCGAGAATAGAAAAGGTATCTCCTCCCCGTTTAAACTTCACGGAAGAGGTAACAAGTGCTTCTTCGTTCGCTAGGCAGTTAGGAGAGCAAATGACGCTTGCCAAAGCTTATGTTTTTATAGCCAAAGAGCACAATAATCTTCACTTAGCTTGGGAATTGAGTTCTAAGATCAGAAGTTGTCAGCTTTTGCTATCAAAAGCAGCAATGAGAGGTCAACCTATTTTATTAGGTGAGGCAAAACCGATTATCAGCGGTCTATCAGCTCTTATCTACAAGGCGCAAGATGCTCATTACGACATAGCCACCACAATGATGACTATGAAATCTCACATACAATCCCTTGAAGAGCGTGCAAACGCAGCTACTGTTCAAACCACAATATTTGGGCAATCGGTTGCCGAGGCAATACCTAAGAGCCTCCACTGTTTGATGATCAAGCTCACGTCTGACTGGCTAACAGAGCCATCTCGCCATGAGGTCGCAGATGAGAACAGAAACTCACCTAGACTTGTTGACAACAACCTCTACCATTTCTGTATCTTCACTGATAACGTGATAGCCGCCTCGGTTGTTGTTAATTCAACTGTCTCCAGCGCTGATCACCCGAAACAGCTTGTTTTCCACCTAGTGACGAATCGAGTGAGCTACAGAGCTATGCAGGCTTGGTTTCTTAGTAATGACTTCAAGGGCTCAGCTATAGAGATCAGGAGCATAGAAGAGTTTTCTTGGTTAAATGCTTCGTATTCTCCTGTTGTTAAGCAACTGCTGGATACGGATTCAAGAGCTTACTATTTCGGAGACCATACAAGTCAAGAAACGAATTCCGAGCCAAAGGCGAGGAACCCAAAGTACTTGTCATTACTGAACCATCTCAGATTCTACATCCCCGAGATCTATCCGCAGCTAGAAAAAATCGTTTTCCTAGACGACGATGTTGTTGTTCAGAAAGATTTGACTCCACTCTTCTCCTTGGATCTCCACGGAAACGTCAATGGAGCTGTGGAAACATGTCTTGAAGCCTTTCACCGTTATTACAAGTATCTAAACTTCTCAGACCCACTCATCAGCTCAAAGTTCGACCCACAAGCATGTGGATGGGCCTTTGGTATGAACGTTTTTGACCTGATCGCTTGGAGGAAAGCGAACGTGACTGCTCGGTACCATTACTGGCAAGAGCAGAACATAGATCGAACTCTTTGGAAACTCGGGACTCTCCCTCCAGGTCTACTGGCTTTCTATGGTCTCACTGAGCCACTAGACAGAAGATGGCATGTCTTAGGTTTAGGTTATGATGTGAACATCGATAACCGTTTGATTGAAACCGCGGCTGTGATTCACTATAATGGTAACATGAAGCCTTGGCTAAAACTGGCTATTGCTAGGTATAAACCTTTCTGGTTAAGGTTTTTGGATTCGAACCATCCTTATTTACAAGATTGTGTCACAGCTTAAAAGCAACAGACTTTTGAGAGTTTGAGACTAATCCATATCAGAATATTCTTGATTTCATATACACCTTAAACATTCTTTTTTGTTTTTGGAATATTGTAGATCTCAGAAAGTTTATCAGATTCAGATTTTGTATGAAGAATGTTCTTCTCTTTTTATGGTCTGAAAAGAAATTTATAATGTACTTATGGTTGAATAGTTTACAGGGATAATTATTTTTTTAGCGACTTTTAATTTTTTTTTTTTTTAAGAGTGGATAGATTTCAGTTGTTTCGAGATTCTCTGTTGTTAATGATTTTTTTTTCTTTCTTTTTCCAAATAACATTTTCATGATTTTGTTCCATCAATTACACAAAAGAGAGAATATGATCACTACAAAGTACAAACCAAATTATAAACTCTAGTTGAAATTTTGTTGTAAAAACATGCTTTTACTTGCAAACTAGAAAAACTTATGAACAATTTGATAGATCGTTTTATTGCCTCGGATATGTGTAAAATAAATAGTCCATAATATTCATGTAGATACAAAACAGATTTTAACAAATCCACATTTGATCAAAATGGTCAATTTTGTTTTGGACTTTTTTTTTTTGTTTGACAGCCATCATTTTGGTAGAGAAAACGAACCATTTTGAACAAAAAAGGTATTTCGAGTCCTTACCGACGAGAAAAAGTGAAATTTAATCGTGTAATAAGTAAAACAGATATGATCTAAATATTGAGTATTTTGACTGAAAATAATTTTGGTTTTATTTCTGAATATATGGATTGATATCATTTTGAGTTTTTTTTTGGATCATATATTTTTTTTCTCTCCGAATAATCATAAGTTGTTACAAAACATTTATCAACTCTAGGTGAAATTTATCAACATGTTTTTACTTGCAAACGAGAAAACTTTTTTTTTTTTGTCAAAGAGTTTAAAACGAGAAAACTTATGAATACCATTTGATAAAGCGAGTTTACATAAATACCATTGATGATAAAGAGAGTTTACATAAATACCATGTTGAATCTATGACAGAGACGTTTGTGAATTACATGACACTATGACAGTTACGTTGTAAATAAAACTCTATAATTTCACTAAGAAAGTTTTAATTCCACATACACATATAAACTAAACTTTTTTTGTTTTCTGTAAGCTTAATTTGCATAAATTATTAACATACTAGACTAATACCCGCGCATACGTGCGGGTTTTTCTATTGTTATAATTTTAAAAATATTAGAAAATAATTATAAATTTGTAATTAATATTATAAACTCTATCCTAAATAACACCCGCATTTTAATTCTAATTATTTCTTAGAGACTGATTTTCAAATATATATTTCTACATCATATTACATGTCTTAATGCGCTCAACTTTCTTTGTTTAATCACCGCCATATATAACGGACTCTGCTTTCCGCCATCACTCTTCGCTGGATCCGTTTATAAAGTAATTAAATTGTTTTAATTACAATAATAAATTGAACAGTTTAGCAAATAAATTAGATTTAAAGTTATAAAATAGAAGTAATATGAAAAGTCTTGACACGTGTCAATCGATGGAGTATCCACGTGTCCAAAATCTGGAGAGGGTTGTTCTCTTTTCATATATATGATTAGGTTTTGAAATCCATACATCCTGGTGGAGAATCGTTAATCCCTTAGTCAACCAGCTTCCATATAATTTTGTTTTGTATACTAAAACAAGGAATATAGTATACTAAAACAAGGAATATAAGTCACCAAACCAGGAACTGAAAATCACATGGAAAACGTTGTTGGTAAAAAAAAAATAGCCTCACCAACCTATTTGTATATTCCTCACAACAAACTATAAACATGTTATAGCATCATCATAACAATTAAGTAAATATCTCAATTACTTGATTTACACCGCAAAAATCCTATCATGGAATCCAAAACCTTGAACGGCGTCGTTGCGTCAGTGTCGCCAAATCACGACTCAACCGAAGCAGCAGCATCAGAATTCGAGAAGAACCAGAAACGATACCAAGAAATCATCTCTAAGCTTCCTCACGAAAATGGCTGGCGACCAAAAGAACCGTTCGTCGAATACGGTGGTCACTGGTGGCTACAACCTCTCCTCGAAGGTTTACTCCACGCACAGAAATTCTTCAAAGCTCGACCCAACGACTTCTTCGTCTGCAGCTACCCGAAAACCGGCACCACTTGGCTCAAAGCCTTAACTTTCGCAATCGCAAACCGCTCGAAGTTCGACGATTCCACAAACCCACTTCTCAGACGAAACCCACACGAGTTCGTGCCTTACATCGAAATCGATTTCCCGTTTTTCCCAAGCGTTGATGTTCTCAACGACGAAGGAAACACGCTTTTCTCGACTCACATCCCTTACGATCTCTTACCCGAATCGATCGTGGAGTCAGATTGCAAGATGGTTTACATCTGGAGAGACCCAAAGGACACGTTTGTCTCCATGTGGACTTTTGCTCACAAGGAGAGATCACAACAAGAAGCTCTCGTTAGCCTCGAGGAAGCTTTTGACAAGTACTGTCGAGGTTTGTCTGTGTACGGTCCTTATCTTGATCATGTTTTAGGGTATTGGAAGGCTTACGAAGCAAACCCAGATCAGATTTTGTTTCTCAAGTACGAGACGATGAGAGCTGATCCGTTGCCGTACGTGAAGAGATTGGCTGAGTTTATGGGTTACGGATTCACGGAGGAGGAAGAAGAAGCAAAGGTTGGTGAGAAGGTTGTGGAACTCTGTAGCTTTGAGAATTTGAAGAATCTTGAAGCTAATAAAGGTGAGAAAGATAGAGAAGATCGTCCTGCTGTTTATGCAAACAGTGCTTACTTCAGGAAAGGGAAAGTTGGGGATTGGCAGAATTATCTGACTCCGGAGATGGTTGCTCGAATTGATGGATTGATGGAGGAGAAGTTTAAAGGAACTGCTTTTCTTTCTTCAACATCATGAATATGATCTCTCTTTTTTTTTTTTTTTTTTTTTTTTTTTAAGNTTCTTCAATGGATATGAATCCGTGGCGGAGTGTAATTGCTGTTGTTGGGTGTGTTTATCACTATATGTATCGATTTTTCCTATTGGTCATAAATTAATAAATTTTTCTACAAAATAATATGCAGAACGAATTAGAAAAAACAGAGCAACCTCTGTTTACACTAAGAGCAAAAGGGAAGATCACTACTCTGTATAAAAAAACATTACATGCAATTGTATATTAACTTTTGAGTTACTAATCATTGTCGAAAATGGTTTGGACAATAACAATCCGTCAGCATTTTCTTTTTTTGTTTTACAAAATTGGATTGTTGTTTGAACTGAAACAACATGAAAAATTTTAGGAGATAATAAGAGAACACTGTTGACTCATGCATACAACCAATTTTGTGCGTTGTTTTGCTCAAATTTCAAAATAGCATGAAATATATAGAAGGGAATGACATGTTGTAAATAATAAAAGTATACAAAACATAGTTGCTACTATTGCTTTCACAATGCTTGCATGAATTAGTTTCACTTTCCGAAAATACTCTAATTTCGATCTTTGTCCTATTAGCGATCGTACAACATAAAATATATTAACGAGCGATGTAAAAAACAATATAACTGGAAGCCTGTAACATCATCTTTCCATGACATCAAAAAAGTTCTTACACGAAAACATCAAAGCTGCTAAATTACTCTGCAAATTGAATAACTCTCTCCATGTGAATAATACCCAGTAGTCCATATCCAGCAGTTCTTAAGAACGAATCGCTTCCATCAAAATCTGATATATTTTTTGTTCTTAACGCGAAAGGTCTCGCCTTTTGTTTTTCTCGCCAAAGTTTACACTATTCAGAACTTAAAGAAATGAATTCGATTTTCTCCCGTAGAGTCGTCGTCGACTCAGCTTCACGTCTCACCAAATTGCTCGCAAACCCAACAACTCATTCTCACCCGTATCATCATCATCACTCCTTCACTTCTCTCTACAAACCGAACCAGAGCCGCCATTTTCGAACCCACTTCCTTCCTTCGAGCCCAACGTCTCCCCCGGCGACCCGATTCGACCCTTCTCTCCTATGGCGATCGGAGAAAATTCGCGGGTTTTTCGCGAGCGCTTCAGGGAGCAAAGCCGCGAAATTGGGAAATCTCGTGGAATCCAGAGTTGGGTTCTTCGGTCCCCAGTTTCCCAAAAAGGGTTTCCAATTCGAGGGCTTTTCTGGATCTCAAAGGCGTGGCTGGTATATTGTTGCTTTCCCCTCATCATTCCCAAATTTCTTACTACCTTACCGAGATTGTTTCATGAGCAAAAAAATCGATTTTTTACGCTTTTGACAGGAAGCATTGGCTTCAAGGGTTATCATCTAACGACGTTGTTCTCGGACTAATAATATCCAACACTGCCGTGTTTATGATGTGGCGAGTTTTCGACCAACAATTCATGATGAATAATTTCATGGTAAGACGGACCTCAGGGCTTTACAACTTTCTAGAACATTTTCGTTCTCCAGTACATGCTTGTTTTGATTCCTGATGTGAAGAAATGGGGATCTAGATGAATTTATGTGAAATGTTTGTGATATCATAATTGATAACGGCCCTGAATTATTCGAGAATCAATTCCTTTTTTTTCCATTTTAAAGCTGTGTATTGATGATCTTTGGGCAGATATCGTTGGACAATTTCAAGAGTGGACGTCTACACACTCTGATAACTTCAGCATTCAGTCATATTGATATTGGACACATCATCTCAAACATGATTGGACTCTACTTCTTTGGATCCAATGTACACTTCTTTTTCCTCTATGGGTTTTGTATTTGTCGAGTAAGCAGGGTTTAGCATGTTTTAGACAACTGTTTCCAAACTTCCTACTTACTGTTACAACTTACAAGTGAGATGACGCTGCTGCACTGGGTTGAAGGACTCATTTTTACTAACTTTTCCGGTTTTAGCTCATGTCACAGCTAACTTTGGCAGAGATAGTAAACTGTTGACGTATTCGTTTTTTGAATCTTCTCTTTGATAGATCGCAAGAAACTTTGGCCCTCAGTATCTTTTGAAGCTGTACCTAGCTGGAGCGCTTGGTGGCTCTGTTTTCTACTTGATTCACCATGCTTATTTGGCTATGTCATCGCCTAAGGTATAAGGCAACCAACATAAAAAAAAAGTCTAAATAGTTTCCTTTATCTATTTCCTCAGATAAGTTAGTTTTTGCTAGATTTCTTTTCGCTTGAGTTATTGTGTTGTGTGAAATGGCTTTACCTTTATATATTGAGCGACTAATCATATGCTGTGGACAGGGCCAAGGAGCTTTCGTGAGGGATCCATCGAGAACCCCTGGACTGGTATGTTTGAATTTACTGATTTTGTTAAGACGTAAGAGAGCATGGAGTGAAATATAATCTTCAGATTTGGTTATCAGACCTTGAAACTGTTGATTTATTGACCTCTTCATTGATTCTATTTCAACATGAATTTGACATAGCTTAAGAGCCATTGTTCTGTATTTGTTGGTGCAAGTAAGAATGATCTGAAAAAACTCTTTTTTTTTTTGGTTTCATAAAAAGGGTGCGAGTGGAGCCGTGAATGCCATCATGCTGCTCGATATCTTCCTGCACCCAAAAGCTACTCTATACTTAGAATTTTTCATTCCAGTTCCCGCAATGTTGCTTGTAAGTTTTAAGCTCTCTGTCCCAATCATCATGTCAGCTTTAAGCTTGTCATCTTAAGTCAACTAAAGGTCACTCCTCTTCATCTTTCAGGGAATCTTTCTCATAGGCAAAGACATTTTAAGGATAACAGAGGTAATGTTTAATTTTTCTGAGAATCTATCTAGTAAAGATAATTACAAAGGTTCAAAACTTTGTTTGGAATGAGCTGATGATTGATTCTTAAGAAAACAACAAACAATTTGGACATTGCAGGGGAACAGTAACATATCAGGTTCGGCTCATTTGGGAGGAGCTGCAGTTGCAGCCATTGCTTGGGCTCGGATTAGAAGAGGTCGCTTCCGTTACTGAACTTTTTGACCGGGCCCTTGCTTGGTTCTGGTCATCTTTAGTCTTCAAATGAGTTAGCAACTTTTGAGACCATACTGTGTGGCTCACAAGATTATTAGATTTTCTACTCACCATTTCTATTTATCCAAATTCCAAACAGTTTGGTCTGTCTTTTGTGCTGCTGAACCTACCCTAATCTTTAGACTGATCCACTTTTGAAAGAGTAAACCTTAATCAGATTAGTTTGTTAATGTGTTTTTCTTTGCCGTCGAAATTGAAACGTGAATTAGAAAATAGGTGAAGAAATTATATCAAATATATATCGAATTATATATTGTTTGGCCTAAGAACATAAGATCAACATGACAAACACACAAAACCTTTGGTAATTTTCTCAAAGTTATTTATCTATTTGAATATTTGATCATTACTATATTTGCATTCTTAAGAATAAACCTTTGATAGTAAGAATAAAAAACAAGTAGAAGTAAATCTAATGTAGACTAATTAGGTTTCATTTCAAACATTAATTCCAGTCACATAAAATTATTTTTAAAAATAAAACAAAATATATTTGTAACGTATTTCCTTGAGCCTCGGGGCCCATTTCACTATTTTAGGAGACCATAATCTACCATTGACAATACGACACGTCATCAGAATATGCCACGTAATACGAAAAGTAAAGAAGCTCGCGCTTTGTTAATCATCAAAAGTTTCCGCCTTTTTGTTTCCTCTGCGCCAAATTTTCATTTTTATCTCTTAAATTAATTTTTTCCGGTAACCATTGTTAACAAAAAAAAAAAAAAGACCTAAGCATAAAAGAGGCACCTTTGTCATCTGTAATCGGCAAAACAAATAATTTGGATTTCGGATTTTCTTCTTCTTCCTCAATAAACCCTTTCATTTTTCCCGCACTTTCTCTTTCTCACCCAACTGAAGGAATTTTCTCGCCCGGAAAATGAGGTGGGAAAGGGTCCGACAACAACAGCAACAAGTGGGTCTCGGTGAGTCTTGTTCCGGGCCCGGAAAGAGGTGGGGACACACTTGCAACGCCATTAAAGGAGGTAGCTTTCTCTACTTATTCGGTGGCTATGGCAGAGATAATTGCCAAACCAATCAAGTCCATGTGTTCGACGCTGGTTAGTTTCCTTCTTCCGCTCTTCTCTTTGGAATTCGTCTCTGTTGAAATTGTCGAATTAGATTGTTTCCCATTTCGGATTTGCAGAAATTCTAAATCTTTGTTATTTATTTCGTTTGATCTCTGTCACGATTCTGCCAATCATCTAGGGTTTTCTTCTTTTGTTCATCTTGCATGTATTCTTGAGGATAATAAATTACACCTTGATGAGATTTTAATCCTAGTTTGAGAAATGCCACTCATTTCCTTGTATACACATTTTACATAGAATCGTTTTTGTCCTTTAATCCTTTATGCTCATTTCGGTTTTTTGTATTGGTATGATTTTTGAGTTGGTCTGTTATGGTTTACTTGCTCACATTGTGGTGAATCGTTGTTGCAGCAAAGCAGATATGGACTCAGCCAATGATCAATGGCACACCGCCTCTTCCTAGGGACAGCCACAGCTGTACAACTGTCGGCGACAACCTCTTTGTGTTTGGTGGTACTGATGGAGTAAACCCTCTCAATGATTTGCACATTCTTGATACTTGTAAGCTCGCATCCATCTTTTTTCAAGTTTTAGCTTCTCCCTGTTCAAGGATGTCACTCTCAATTGTTGTGTTTGTTTTGGTTAATAGCTTCACATACTTGGAAATGTCCGAGCGTTAGGGGAGAGGGACCTGGGGCAAGAGAAGGTCATAGTGCCACGCTCGTTGGTAAAAGGCTGTTTGTGTTTGGTGGATGTGGGAAATCTTCTGATATTAATGACGATATCTATTATAATGATCTTTACATACTCAACACAGGTATCATGGCTTTCTTCTATTGGCACCTGAATCTTATCATCTCTTATGCATTGATTGATCGTAAATCTTAGGCTAAGTTGAGCTAAAATGAAACAAGTGGTTTTCCATGTCAGTATCTCTTTGTGCTAGATTTTCTTGGATGCAAGTAATTTAATCGGCTTTACGCTTGTGTAGAGAGTTTTGTATGGAAACGTGCTGCTACGATTGGGAATCCTCCATCTGCACGAGATAGCCACACTTGCTCATCGTGGAAGAACAAAATCGTTGTTATTGGTGGGGAAGATGGACATGACTATTATCTGTCTGATGTTCACATCCTTGATACAGGTGCAAATTCCTCAATTCATATTTCTTCTAATCTTACGACTCTATGTCTTCTATCTAAAGAAAAGGTAAGTTTGTTTTCTCACGACATTTACATTTTGACTTTCAGATACATTCATATGGAAGGAGCTGAATACTTCAGGGCAGTTGTTGACACCTAGAGCTGGTCATGTTACTGTTTCACTTGGGAGGAAATTGTTTGTGTTTGGAGGGTTTACAGATGCTCAGAATCTTTATGATGATCTCTATGTGCTTGATGTCGGTATGTAAACTGAGACTAACTCTTCAATACCAAAGGCTGTATCATTGTCATATTGGTTTCTCCGTCTCTGAGATTGATAATTTCACATATTCACATTGTTTGTTTTCTGTCTCTTTGTCGTTCTTACCTGTAGATACATGTATGTGGTCAAAGGTTCTTACCATGGGAGAAGGGCCATCTGCTAGATTCTCTTCTGCAGGGGCTTGCTTAGATCCTCACAAAGCCGGATTTCTCGTCTTTGTTGGTGGCTGCAATAAAAATCTAGAGGCACTAGATGACATGTTCTACTTACACACAGGTTTCCACTAACTTCTTTTCAGCTTGCTACTTGCTAAATTTTGAGGCGTTTCCTTTCTAATTTTTTTTTTTTTTTTTTTTTTTTTGGTTAATAGGACTTGGATATGATGCAAGGTTTGATCAGAATGTAGGGGGGATGTCTCTAAAGAAGCAACTGAAGATAAAATGCCAAGAACAAAGTCACGCAAGTTCTTTGTACAATAAATCTCTTGTCCCAGTCGATATGGATCATCAAGGTGTGTTTAGAGAAACTCTGTGCTAGTCAAGACTAGATTGAAACATTATAAGGTAGCATTTTTCTTGTAGCAGAAAATCACTAGCCTGTGTATGATTGCTTTTGTTGTAGGAAGAGGGAGTTTCAACTTGAACACTGGCCAGTTTGAGCAAGGAAAGATGATGTTTCAAGCCAGAGTAACCGAGAGTTTCCCAGTTGGTTACAGTATAGAAACAATGATAGATGGAAAAGTGCTTCGTGGAGTTTTGTTTTCAGCCAAGCACAGCTCCGGTCTGGCAACCGATCAAAGCTTTAGTAGGTGAGTGGTTAAAACTTAGTTTCTTCTATTCAGATTTTTTTTCTGTTGGGTGCATTGTTTTGTGAACAACTTTATTTTGCTGTGCAGAAAGAGGCCAGCTATGTTGAATGGCGATCAGGATAACAGCTCAAAGATACCAAGAACTTTGAACAAGGATCAAGCTGATGCTACCGATTCCAAGAATTCCCCATCGGACGGCGTGGAGGCTAGTATTGGTCCCATCAGGAACCCTCTGGATGTTAACATAAACACATCGGCAGTTGCACCACAGGAAACCGCTGTTTTCACGTATGATGTCAAGAACCAAGATGCAACTCAGCTTGATATGGTGATTTTTATGATATATCCTCAAGAACCTTTCTTTAGTCTTTTCCTTCTCTTGACATGCCTGATTATGCAAAACACTGAAACATCTTTGTGCAGGGCACTGTGAATGCAGCTCCATCTTCAGTTGATCAGACAGATGAAGCGTCTTTAGAATCTAGGAATGCGATATCGATTGATGTTGGAGCTAGTAAGACCGGACCTGGAGAGTCGTAGCTAAAGAAAACAAAGGTGGGCTAACGTCTTTTGAAATGTTTCAACAGCGTGAACCACTAGATTAGACAACAAGTGGTGAAGCCATTGCATCTAAAACCATTTTGGTCTTACTCTGTTTCTTTGAACAATTGATTTGCAGATGAGAGAGAGATTCAGTGCGATACACAGGAACAATCACAGCTACAACATTTCTTTTGCTGTACATTAGCCTGGAGATAGGATGGGTTTAGAATCTAAAGTTAGATTTTGGTGGTGACTTGGTGAGGATGAGGATAAGCTAACTCCGAGTTAGGCTATTTTTTTTCTTATTGGAAGCTGGAGCTCTGCTAATGCTCTGTTTCGTCTTTCCTTTTTTTTTTTTTTAATTTCAACTTTCAAGCAATGCTATGCGATCTCACAATTCCTGAATTCTGGCTTTCCTGGTTCTTTTTTTGTTTCCACAATAGAAATCAATCATTTTCTTTTTTGACCAAAAAAGGAAGAAAGAAATAATTATTTTTCTTAGAAAGAAACGTGGTGTGAATCCCGAATATGTAGAAGTTAAAGGGTTTTGCACGGATGGTGAGAATGACGCTGGAGAATGCAGAAGCGTTTTGTTTAGAGGATATGGTGGAGAAATGGCATTCATGTTCAGAAAAGTTGAACTGGATATATAAATGACTTATGAGGAAGATGTTGCGTAAGAAAGATGAACTTGAGGAGGAAATTTGATACGAAAATGACTTATGAGGGAGAAAATCTTCAACAAAATCTCTGAGTATATCACCATTGAGGTTGAGGAGATGATAGGTTATCAAGAACCAAAGAGCTCACCAGTAATCCTTGCAGGAGCAGACCCCGTTTATGAAACGGTGGAATCTTTTTTGGTCTCGGGTCGTCACTGTTCTACCGGTTATCACTGAGATCATCTTCATTGTATTGTGGCCATCAATACAGATAGACGAATTTTTTATAACAGTTACGGGAGAACGAGGATCTGATTTAAGGATTCCTTGAGCACAAGCGAGCTTCTCGCTTCTAAAAAGAAGTTGTTGTTCTTTTTCCTCATCTTCCATCTCTCCCCAATATAGCCTAATCTCAGGGACAAAACCCATCTCTAACATGTGCACTTTCAAACTCCTCAATACATCCATGAATCTATCACTCTCTGGATGTGAAGTATCTCCTGCTCTAAACATACTCGCTTTCTTTTCTTTCTTCGTCTGATGAGTTGTCATCATTTCCTTTAGTTTCCCCTTGTCGGAATCTGATGCTTTCCCTGCTACGAGACCTGCGTTGGACTCTTTGTTCATCCTTGTGGCATCTAGTTTCTTCACCAACTCTGCAAACCTATCTCCACGCTCTAGATCCCCATGAACCCAACAGAGATTCATCAGTGTTTCCCAAACTTCAGCGCTCGGTTCCATGGTCATTCTTTCAACAAACTCCAATGCCTCATCCAAATGACCACTTGCTGCCAACATCTCTGTAACGTTCACGTAGTCTTCCATTGTAGGGACGATGCCATAGTCTCTGTACATAGCTTCAAAATGAAGTAACCCCTCGTCAACGTCACCTAGCGAAGCACACGCATAGAAGACCTCTTTGTAAATCTCCTTGTCGAGTTTGTTCCCTTTCTCTTTGAAGCGAGTGAACATATCGATCGCGAGCTCGCCATCTCCGTTCTTCGCTAAGCACCTCATCATAACACACCAGGTCTCTGAATTCTTCTCAGACATTTCGTCAAACACTTTCAATGCGTCATCGGTGGATCCACAATTCGAATACATTTCGATTATCTTGTTGACATCTGAAGGAGGAGGAGAATCCGAAGCAGTGATGCAGCGATGAACAACCCTAGCTTCTTCCAAAGCCTCTGCTTCACCACATAGTTTCGCTAACCCTAGAAGCCTAGGCGAGTCCACAACATAGCCTTTATCCTCTAAGATCTTGACAGCCTCTACGGCTTCTATTACGTTCCTCTTTTCACACAGAGCATCAAATGTCTCGATTGTCACAGACTGATGATCATTAGCCGCCATCTGAGCATGGGACTGGGAAGAAGAAAGTCTTCTAAATTGAACTACGCTTCGATTCTGCGACGAAGCGATATTCTTTGTGATGACATTTTGAGACAAGGCTCGAGAATTGAAGCAACGGCTTGAGCTCTGCGTCCCCCACCAAAAGTAGGGTTTCGAAAACTTGAGAATTCGGCTGCACGTTACTCTCACCATTACTCTGTTTCCGTGACAAAACCAAAGCCTAAAAAGCCTAAAGTCTAAACGCTGCGTTTTGTGTGTTAGTAAACCGGTTCAGTTATAATTAATTTTTCGGTTTTCAATTTAAACCAAAATGGAACAATGGTTACATTAATTACACCAGGAAGGTTTTATTCAGTTTGCCCTTGCTCTCGAATTCGCCGAGCCCTCTTGTGAACGTTCGTCTTCCTCAAACTCACTCTTCGCCAATTTGAATTGGATTGTTTCCTGGTTATCTTCTTCTGCTGTTCTTTTCTTTTTTTTGTTGTTGTTACAAAGTGTCTTCCGTTATTGCTCTCTTTATTATCGTTCAATGCTTTTGGTAAAAACTACTGTCGTGGTTTGTGGCGCCGCCGGAAAAGTTCTCTGATGCGTCTGTCGGTTTTTTGAGACATTGGCCTTTCTTCCATATGTGTGTAGAAAAAGAGTGTGGGCTTGATACATTGCTGTATATCTATCTATACTTAGAGGGTGATTTATGTATTCAATTTGAGATTTAAGATCCGAGTCGGTCTCCGGAGGAACAAGGTTGACAATTTACCAAAAATTAATGGGTTTTTGGTTTTGGGTTTAAGCCACTATTGCGGTTGAGTTGCCAATATGTACCTGGAATGTATGTCATATCCTCGGGTATTTTTGAATCTGATTGACTCTAGTTAACGGGTTTTGCTAAAGCATTGGCTTTTGGTGTTTTGTGAGGATTAAGTACACTGCCCCCCCATGTTTTCAAGAACAGTGGTATTAGAGTGTGCCTATTTTCTTGATGCATTGCTTCTCTTATGAAGTATTTGGTTGGATTCGTTTGGTTCACTTCTAATGCATAATCTTTGGCTCGGTTTTGAATCACTTTTTTCTCTACTAGAGATTGATGGACCTCTGTTTAGTCTTTTTAGCTGTAGAGTTTGGTGGACTTTTGCGAGGCAGCCTAAGACATACATGTTTTCTTTGTTGTCTTCACATGGAATTCTTTGTGTATGTGTGAATCGTTTACGTGTGCTTAACTTAAGAAACGTTTCCCTGGACAGTTTTAAATGTGCAGAGCTGATTTGAAGGCAATATCTGCGTAAAACAAAGGAATCATGGAGATTGTTTCATCGGAAACAATTTCAGAAACCGGTGTTTTGAACTCAAACGACTGCCAGCTGATTCTGAAACTGAGTGATGAGCAGAAGAATCGATCGGGAAAAAGGAAGAGGAAATCAAGGAGAAAGAAAAATGAGTTGAAGAGCAATGATTCTCATATCATCAACCAAAATGGAAAGGCAGATGAGGCAGCTTCATTTGAAGAGAGAAAGGAGAGGAAAACAGATAAAACCACCAGTCAAGATCAAGTTGAAGAGCCTGGTGTTACACTACTTTGCATAGACCCAATTTCCTCAACAAAAGAAGAGTCGCTACCAGATGCTAATAGGAATGGCTCCAATAGAAAAAGATCGAGAAAAAAGAAGAAGAAAAAGGATGCTTTGGATGAAGAGAAAATGTTGGATGATGCAGAAAAAACCACCAACGAAGATCAAGTGCATCTACCCAAGAATCCTTTGTCAAACACTACAATACAAGAAGATTCGTGCCAACAAGCTCAGGATTCTTGTGAAAAGCCTGAAGCTGCACAACTTCTTACAGACCCAATATCGTCAACACGAGATGAAATACAGTCCGATGCTATGACTTCTTCTGAGAGAAAGAGGCAAAGAAAAAGGAAAAAGAAAGACAAAGCTAGAAGTGCGCCGAGGGAAAGTGGTGTTGATACCAAATCAGAGGCTACAACGAAGTGTGATGCTAGCCACGATTCGGAAGCTGAAGGAAAAAATGTTGCTAGTGCTGTGATTTTTGCTTGTCTGAAATCCAAGGATGATACAATGGAACAACAAAACGGTGCAGAGGTAAAAGCCAATGATACTGTGTCCCCAACTCAGAGTCCTAAAGCCAAGAAGAAGAAGAGGAGAAAAACCAAAACAGTGGAGGCCTGCGACCCACTAGAAAATACTTTAGCAACCTCTATGGAAGGCGGGTCAGTAGAGATGGAACCTGCATGTGTAAGTGATGATGTAACGACCAAAAAACGAAAGGCAAAGAAGAAGAAAACGTCATCTACAGATCAGAAAATTGCAGATATGGAGGTGGAGGTCTGCGATCCGTCTTGTAATAGTAATGCTGGAAAAGAGTTTGTGGGCGAGGATAGGACAAGTAAGACTGAAAATTCTGCAACGGGAGAGATACAAGCAGACGGTATTAATGACGTTGGGCACAAAAGAAAAAAGAGGAAGCGAAACAAGATGAAAGAATGTGAGTCAGTAGCCACCATGGATAGCGATACAGAACAGTGTTTGTTGTCTCATTCAAAAAGAGATGTGGAAAATTGTGATGGGATTTCCGATGGGAAGACAGCAGTTAAGGATTTGGCAAGCAAATTTGAAGATTCTGCAACTGAGGGGAAAAGTTTTAAGATTGTTGAAAAAACCAAAAACCGGAAAAAAGATAAAGGGGGAGAAGTTGATCAGGATGCTTCGGGAGCAGATGGTGTTGATAAGGTTGAGGTTAAGACAAAGAAGAGGAAGAGCAAGAGCAAGAAGAAGAAAGATTCTTGCGAAGATCATGAAACTGATAAAATCGATGAGGAGAAGGATGAAACATCTTTGTCAAGTTCTGTCTTAATACAAAATAATGTGGTTCAAGGAGTCGCTTCACTAGAAACTGAAGATTTAATCAGATGCTCATGCGAAGGTCGAAGTACCAGAAAGTTGGTTGTCTTTGATTTGAATGGGATCCTTGCAGACATTGTCCAGGGGTATACAGGTCAATTTGTGCCAGACGGTAGAATATCATCCAGATCAAGTAAGAAAGAATCATTTCAATGTGTGACGACTTTTAAGTTCTTACATGCTTTTTTGACTCTAGAGTAATTTCTTTCTTCTTTTCCATAGTTTTCAGGAGACCGTTTGTTGCTAGTTTCCTTGACTTCTGCTTCGAGAGATTTGATGTTGGGATATGGTCTTCCAGACGCATGTAAGTGTCTTGAACTGATTCAATAACCAATACTCAGATGCATTGCTTTTTCTTTTTGTTTTTCTTAGTCATGTGTCTTACGACAAATACTGCGTTTAATCTCTCAGTAAACTCTGTCTTTCCTTTTCTTCTTACAGTGGATTGGATTATATGAACCACATTGTCTTGGGAAACCATGCGAGGAATTTGCTGTTTTGTTACGTAAGTTATCTCTCCGAGCTATGCTATGTTCTCGATTATAAAGAGTGTAGTTTATATTGAAAGTAGTCTACAGTTCTCGTATAAATTGCATTTCTTTGATTTCGATATATGCACATTACAATTACATATGAGCGGAGTTTGTTCTTATTCTTTTTCTTTGTCCAAAAACCTGCTTATAGACTCAACAGTCATTGTACTCGGTTGTCTTTACGATAAGTGTTTTATATACGTACACAGGATCAGAGCATATGCATTACAACAAACTTCAAAACTCTGGAGAACAGCACAAAACCTTTGTTCCTTAAAGATCTAAGAAGAGTCTGGAACAGTTTTGGGACATGTCTCAATTGTGGAAAACAGAAATACGATGAGAAAAATACCTTACTAGTTGACGATTCACCCCACAAGGCCCTGTGTAATCCTGTAAGTGCTCTGATACTTGTGAGTTGTGACCAACTTTTGTATACAATTTCTGCCATCTCAACTTTCTTAAACATCAACATCGGACTGATAGTGTTCTTTGTCCTCTTTTTTAGCTACATACGGGAATCTTTCCTTTCCCGTATCAGTACACAAACCGTAACGATTCTGCACTGGGTGAGTCTTTACTTTACTAAGTACTCAAAATTGTCCAAGTTTTGCAACATAAAAAAACAGAAAGAGTTAATTGAGAATCATAGTGTTTATTTACATTCTGTTTTAGTCAAATCACTCATGGAAAGCTAATATCTTATGCGGTTTCTTATCATTAATTCTCACCAATGTTTTATATCTTGAGAACAGGACCTGATGGTGAGCTAAGGAAGTACTTGGAGAAATTAGTGGATGCTGAGGATGTTCAAGAGTTTGTGGAGGAGAATCCGATTGGCCAGACTGCCATAACTGAGAAGCACGAATCATGGACGTTCTACTCTAGGGTCATCGAGGCACATAAGTAAATCAATCCATCCAGAGGACTTTTGACTGAGTAAGTCCTCACTGTCTTACTTGCTCCTTGAGAGCTCACAACATGTGCTCAATGTTCATGCGCGTATAGGATTTAAGTTAGTTCTGGAGAAATCTTTACCGTGGTCAAATATTATTCTGAGACTTAACTTTCAACTCACCAAACTCTTCATATTTCGTATTGGTCTCGTGTTTCAAGTTTCAACAAAAACTAGACAAGTTTAGCTGTTTATGGTTTACTCGGGTTGTAATTGTTATCTTTGAAATGACGTTTCTTTTTTTTTTTTTTTTCCAATAGCAAGAAACAAA
Source organism: Noccaea bulbosa (assembly GCA_900406535.1). Lineage (NCBI taxonomy): Eukaryota > Viridiplantae > Streptophyta > Magnoliopsida > Brassicales > Brassicaceae > Noccaea > Noccaea bulbosa. Next base: position 22,179 of record OVBJ01000309.1, read on the forward strand.
AGAAGCTATCAATCATAAATTCATAATGGCAGTGGAAATAGAAAAAAAAAAAGACTATTTTGTGATACGAAAATAAAAATGAGGAGATGACGTAGAAGAAAAGTCAAACTCAGTCCTAGTTTGGTGATCTAACTACTAAAGCAAAGCATGCTTTTCAGTTTACAACTAACTTCATTGTTTATTAGTAGCATGCGAATCTGTTCTAACTTAAATTTAATGTTTTAAGTCTAACTAAACAATTTTTTATTTTTAAAACCATTTTACCAAATTTTCATGTAATCCACGGAGAGAAGATAGGAGGAACCTTAAATTCACCTGGTATGTAGATTAAAAAGAAATCCAATAATAAAAAATATATACCTATTACAAATGAGAAAAAAAGAAGATAATGTGGATATCTTAACGAGAAGACAGAAGTCACATGCAGAGGGAGACATCTGAAGAACAGAGTTTTAACAAATCACATCCACTTGCCACAACCCCACCTTTCTCTCTCTCTCTCTCTCATCATTTCTATTTCTCTTATTCATCGGAAATAAACATAGAAATGTTTTGTTTTGTTCTCTTGAGCAGAATCAGAGACTAAAAAACAGAAGAACATTGGCAGAGATTACTTTGTTCCCTCTGCTTCTTCTCCTTCTTCTTGGCTTTATCAATTTCTGAAAGTTTTGTCTTATTTTCTTGGGTTTTTTTGAGATTCTTCAGTGTACATTTTCTGTATCTTCTTCTGGGGGATTCTTACACAAGGACCTCTTTTTTGGTCTGCAACATAGTGTCGATGAGATAGTTAACGAATAAGGTTCGTCTCTGTTCTCTTCATCGTCTCCAGTGGGATTTGGGAATCTAGAATATAATGGATGCAATATGTTTTTGTTAGCGTGAAACTTTTTTTGATTTAAAATTCAAATGGAAGATCATTGCGTCATGTGGTAAAGTTTTGAACGAGTAGAGACAAAAATGCGAATTTTTTCTTTCTTTCTTTCTTTCTATTTTACCATTTACTGAATAATATGCGGTTTTTTAGTTTTTGTCGTTGATAGGGAATATAAGCTGTAATTAGCTGGAGAGCAATGGCGTTCACATTGAGCTTTGTCAGGGCCAATTTTATTGGAATCTGAAATTGATGAGAGCTGAACTTTTTTGGAACTATATGAAAGTATGGAAAGTGCGTCATTCTCGTTATGGTTCGATGGTGGTTGCTTTTGATGGAGATATAACGAAAGCATTAAGGGAAGCAAAAAAAAGATTACACAAGAGTTCAAGTTCTCTCCTTTTTGAATCTTACTGGTTTGAAGTGATCTCCTAAGCTTCTTCAGTATTCATGGCTGCGAAGCTTCTGCATACACTGGCAGATGAGAACTCGGATCTGCAGACGAAAATTGGATGTATGAATGGGATTTTCCAAATATTTGATCGCCACCATGTTCTCACAAGCCGGCGAAAAAGTCTTACTTTAGGTAATCATAATTCATTCACAACATTAAGTGATAAATAAATACTTGTGCTCTCTAGATCGTGTCTCGTAGTCGTTGACTTGTACATGGTCATACGTTAAAAACGTTGTCAACATATATGTCTTTTTCCATCTTCTTCTTCTCTTCTTTAGCTCTGTTTCTTCATTATGAACCAAAAATGTCGTGTCCGATTCTTCTGTGAGGACTAAAAGGTCTGTGCTTTCTCTGCTAAATCTTATCTGACTTTTCCTGAAGAAAAGTTTGCTCTAGTTTGTGAAATATTGTCTGTTGTTTTGTTTGCCTTTTTCTTGGTAGAGTTTGACTTAGTTTCCAGAGTCTGCAAGGGTTAGAGGTTTATTGACGAAGAGAATTTTGATATATATGATCCTCGATCTTTTTTTTTGTTGTTATGTGTTGTTTTTGCAGGTAATGTCAATAGTACCAACTTTGAAGGAGACTCTGTTGATGCAGTTTATCAGAAAAGATCAACATTCCAGTCTCAGGACTCAAACCTCATCAGCGGAAATGTTTCAAGCGAGAAACTAACAAGGGTTTCAACAGAATCTTCGAGGGTTTCTTTCTCATCGTCGTGTTCCTCATCTTCCCCTTTGTATTCTGAGGTAAACAGAGAAGCTCAGCCTGAAATATCCGCGAGTGACCGAGTCATTTTCCCTGAATCTCCAACGAGTGATCCAGTGATGAGCCAAGGAAGTGGGTTTGCTACACATATGGGACTTGACCTTAGAGATGTTGTTAGAGACTCTATGTACAGAGAAGCTAGAGGACACAACAGAAGAGAGGATTCTCCAAGACCTTATGGTATGATGCAATCCACTCCTGTCGATTTCAATGAATCCTGCAAAGCTCTGGCCAAACTTAGAAAAACATGTCAGCATTATTACAATGAGGTTGACAAGAAAGATGCATCTCGTTACTATGTTGATTCTCGGGACAAGTCGAAATCCGGGAAGAAGGTCAAAGAGTTGCCTAGGCTTTCGTTGGACAGTAGAGACCATGTTGATCTCAAATCAGGTGCTAAGCTTTCTGAAAGTTTCAGTAGAAGCTCTAGCATGAACAAAGTCTCAGGTAGCCCGAAACGGCCTCCTAGTGTTGTTGCAAAGCTAATGGGTTTGGAGACATTGCCTGGTTCTCCATTGAGGAGAGACAAGATCAACATGTTTGATGATAACAGTGATCACTTCTCAAGGTCACTTAGGGAAAATAGCATTAACCGTACTATCCGGTTGTCTCCTAGCTCGCCCAGAAGCTTTGGGAAGGACCCGGCTTCTTCATCTTCTTCTTGTTCTCCAAGATGGAGAAGCTCTGAGTTTGTTATGAAGCCCTTATCTAGCTTGAGATACCCCATTGAACGAGCTCCGTGGAAGCAAACTGATAGAAACCGGTTTTCGCAGAAGCAAGCAAGCAGGCCTGTGAAAGCTCTGTCGCAGTCAATGGAAGGAAGATTGAAAGATGTCGAGTTTAAGCATTCAGGAATAGATCTCAGAGCTTTTAAAGAGATACTAGAGGCAATGCAGTCAAAAGGTGTCTTTGATACTCAAAAGCAGCAGCCACAATGCTCAAACTTGGAACCTCAAAGAGATTATAAAAGGGGAGATTCAGCAACTTGTAACCAGGATTCAAGAGGTCTACAAAGCCAGGTGACGGGAGGACCGATTGTGATTATGAAACCTGCCAGACTTGTTGAAAAATCTGGTATTCCTGCATCATCTCTGATTCCCATTCACAGTCTATCTGGTCTTAATACAACCTGTAGAGGAGAGACTGTAAATGTTCAGAGAAAGGTGGCAAAAGGTCGTAGTTCTGGAAACCAAAGAGCTGAATCAGGTATCTGTTCTGTTGCTAACAAATCTAGCAGCAGAGACGTGCGGTCTTCTCAGGTTTCCAAAGAGAGCACTTTCAAGAATTCAAGATCTGCAAGTTCAAGATTGCATCAGATGAAGAAGCATGAGAGTGACACGCGTTCTCGTCCACCAATCACTCCATCATCTGATTCAAGCAAATCAAGAAGACAAAAAAACCGACAGCCCGAAGAATCTACTACTTCTCCTGGTGGTAAGCGTGGACCAAGGGATCCGAGGAGCTTACAGAAAAATGATGAAAAAATTCGTCAAATGAGAAATAAACCTAGGACTGAGAGTGAAGCCACTGTGACTATCGACCAAGATTCTGAAGCCGGTGGTGGAAAGAGTCCCTCTGTAATAGAGGCAGCCAAAGCCGTGGTTTCTAACTTAATGCAGGATGTAAGTTGTTGTTTCTCAAATGGTTTGGTCCTAACAAGTTTTAGCTGCTAATTTTCCAAACTTTTTTTTTTTTTTTTTCAGAAATCTAGTCCAAAGTTCATTGAAGATGGATCACCGGAACATCCAAGTCCAGTTTCTGTTCTCAACGCGTCAATCTACAGAGAGATCAATCCATCTCCAGTGAAAATGAAAGCTAATGAAGGCAGTAAGACCTTACTAGAAAATTGAAAATTTGACTATTTTCAGTCACTTTCCTTCTTCCATTTCTCACTGGAAACTGCTCCATGTAACAGGTGGTAATGGCCTTATTGACTCGGGTGATGAACATTGCGAAGAAGACCAGTGGAATCCAGCTTACAGCTTCTCAGAGACAACAACCAGCTTTTCGCCAGAGATAAACCGAAAGAAGCTTCAGAACGTTGAGCATTTGGTTCGAAAGCTAAAAAGACTAAACTCCAGCCATGACGAAGCCAGCCAAGACTACATTGCATCACTATGCGAGAACAATGATCCTAACACCGATCACAGATACATTTCCGAGATTCTCTTAGCCTCAGGTCTTCTCCTCAGAGATCTTGGCTCAGAAATAACGACGTTTCAGCTTCACTCTTCAGGCCACCCTATCAATCCTGATCTGTTCCTCGTTCTTGAGCAAACTAAAGGAAGCAGCAGCGGCAACGAGAAGCTCAACCGCAAACTTGTATTCGATGCTGTGAATGAAATGCTTGTGAAGAAGTTAGCTTTTGTTGAGGGCAGTGCAGATCAATGGATGAAGTCAGCTAAAGCGATGAAGAGGGTCTTGAGTGCGCAACAACTCTTGAAAGAACTATGTTCCGAGATAGAAACATTGCAAAATCAAGCGAAGAAAAGATCAGACAACTTCTTGTTGTTGGAGGAACAAGAAGAAGACTTCTTAAAATGTATATTGGATGAAGATATGGCTATTCAGTCTGGGAAATGGATAGACTTTGATGATGTAATCCCTGGTTTAGTGCTCAACTTGGAGAGGCTTCTCTTCAAGGATCTGGTGAGTGAGATCGTGCATGGTGAGATTGGTCGGCTGCAAGCAAATTCAGGGAGATGAAGAATGTTTCTCGCCGATGAGTAGATAACTAATCCATATGCTCGTTTTTGATCCTCTGTAATCTAAAGCCATATATATAATAATACAAGTCTTAAGTCATGAAATATTCTACGTATATGATTCTCTCTTTATTTATGTGTCTTCTATGTTTGATTGTTTGGTGATTCATTTGATTATCTATTGAAGTCTTTCAACAAAAAAAAAATGTATTGAAGTCTGAAGACGTTGAAAAGGGGAGACTTTTCTATTCGTAGACCCTAATAAGTACAGTATAGTAAGGTTTTGACCCTCATTAATTTTTCTCCTCTTTTTTTATTTACTCCGAAGACGAATGCTCCCTAAATTTTCTCCTCTTATTCGCAGGAGTCACCACATCTAAATTTTGCTCCGTCTTCTTATCCACTGATCCTCCTCCATTCTTATCTACTCGGTACACAAGATCGGTATTAGCAGCGTTTACATCAATGTGTATGTTGTCGTCGATTTCTTCTCGCACAATCATCTTCGACATCTCTGTCACCACTTTCCTCTCCAGCCATCTCCTCATGGGCCTAGCACCATACACCTGTAATAATCGTACAACAACATACATAAGTGACACACCAGTAATCAATCATTTATAGGATATATATAACAACTCAAAAGCAAAGACGTACTTTTTAGGGAGAATTAAGAAAGAGAAAAGACATACCGGGTCGTAACTTGCTGCTAAAACGTAGTCCAATGCAGCATTTGTAAAAGTCATATCTACACCTTTGTCAGCAAGCCGGATAGCTACATTCTTCATTTGAAGTTGAACTACTTTCCTCAGGTGCTCTTGCGTCAGAGGATCAAACATCAATATCTCATCCAAACGGTTTAGCAGCTCTGGCCTGAAATGTCTTTTCACATCTTGCATCACTTGGTCCCGAGCCACTTCCATTGTTACTTCACCTGAAAGCCCTGAAAGAAGGTGCTCAGCCCCAAGGTTTGAAGTCATTATGATGACAGAGTTCGTGAAATCGCAACTCCTTCCATGCGAATCTGTTAATCTCCCGTCGTCTAGCACTTGAAGTAGCGTGTTGAACACGGAAACATGAGCCTTCTCAACTTCATCAAATAGTACAACGCAATAGGGTCGTTTCCTCACAGCTTCGGTCAGTTGTCCACCTTCTTCATGACCAATGTAACCTGGTGGTGCTCCGATAAGTCGAGAAACCGAGTGTCGTTCCATATACTCAGACATATCAAACCTAATAATTTGGTTTTCATCGTCAAAGAGTTGCTCAGCGAGAGCCTTAGCTAGCTCAGTTTTGCCGACACCAGTTGGCCCGAGGAAAAGAAACGACCCAATTGGTTTCCCAGGGCTTCCTATCCCTGTTCTTGCTCTCACAATCGCACCACTTACAGCATCTACAGCTTCTTCCTGGCCAACAACTCTCTCCTGAAGCTTCTCGGCAAGGCCTATAAGGCTGTCTTTCTCATTTTGACCAATCCGTGTAACTGGGATTCCAGTAAGTTTGCTCACAACCTCAGATATATCTTCAGCTCGAACACAAATCCCTTCTTCAGCTTTCATGCTAACAAGTGCACATCCATTGTCCAGCAAGTCGATCGCCTTTTCTGGAAAACAGCGATCTAACCAAAAAAAAAAAAAAAAAAAAAAAAAAAGAGAANGGGTGCACAATTCAACTGTAACACCATTCTCTACTTGCAGTAGTTTCAACAAGTTGTTGTAATTTAAATGAGTCATCATCTACACTCGACAATTAGAGATGAGAAACAAGAACTTGTCCACGAGATCTCTAACTTCTGTCCCCACTTCAGCAGACTTACGGGTCAACAAAATCCAGTAAATCCAATAAATCTGTTACTTGTTACAATAGAACTGATTATGCATACCTGTGATATAACGGCCTGACAGTTGAGCAGCAACAAGGAGTGCCTTTTCTTCAATGTGCGTACAATGGTACTGCTCGTACTTCTCCTTCAATCCTCGAAGGATACCGATAGTTTCATCCAAGGTGGGCTCATCGACACGCACAACCTGGAAATTTCTATCTAAGGCAGCATCTTTCATGATGTGTTTCTTGTATTCTTCGTAGGTTGTAGTGCCAATGCACCTAGCCTTACCTCTAGCCAACATAAGCTTAAGAAGGTTTGCTGCGTCGATAGAAATTTCACTCCCACACCCAAGAAGCGTGTGCAGATCATCAACAAAGAGAATAACTGTGTCACTTGAATTTTCAACTTCTTTTATCACAGTTTGCAGCCTCTCTTCATATTCCCCTCTAGATTTAACTCCTGTAGCCAGCGAAACCATATTCAAGGAAATAATGCTTCTACCGAGTAGCCTTTTTGGCACATCTCCTTTACAGATTTTTTGTGCTAAACCACGCACAGTGGCTGTTTTACCAACTCCTGACTCTCCACACAGCAACGGGTTGTTTGTTGCCTTCTTAAGTAGAATTCTAACGAGCAGGTTTATCTCCAGTTCTCTGCCAATTATAGGATCAAGGCCGCTGGCAGCTATCTCCACCAAATTAGTTCCATACGTCTTTAGGGCTAACGTAATCGGTTGCCTTGAAATAGTCTACACTCGAATCACCTCCTCCATTAGCTTTCCCGGATCAAGACCAGATTGCTCTACACCAAATTCGGTGTCACCACGAGTTTCTTGGAACCTTTGTGCACATTTTCTCAAGTGCACAAAAGATGGGCTTGGACCAATGTGTTGAGGAGGTGGCAAGCTTATCGCGGCGTGTTGTTTTAATGCTTCCTTAAGCTGATTCTCAACTGATAAAATTGCTCCGTCTCCTCCAACAGTCGATATTGCTTGGGAAAACAATCCACCTTGAAAAGTAATTAACACGGACGCAAGATGCAGCGGTGTCAATTCCGAGTGCCACTGTTGTTTTGCAAGCTGGCGAGCATCGTTAAGTAGCTTTGGCAACTTCATTTTTGCCTAAGATCTGAAAAGAAAGCCAGCACATGATTAGATTGATGCGGCTAAAGATCGAAACAACCAGAGAGCATCGGAACATGCAAACAGAAGACATGTTACAACAAAAACCAATGTTCAAATGATCTGCAAACTAGCAAACCTGGAAAATGCAAACAGAGTTACAGAGGACATGTTCCAAACAAAACCAGTGTTCAAAAAATGATACCAGAAAATGCAATGTTCCAACCAAAACCGATGTTCAAATGACTTCAGATTTTCTCTACTCCTCAGAAGAGTGGGGTCCTTTCTTCTTTCCAAAACCAACAATTCCACAATTTATGAGCCAATATTAACCAACATGTACAATCAGACATTGTAATATATGTACAAACAAGTGTAAAAATGGCCAGGACAGGATAACCAAAAGCAATGGGAAAAATTGAAACAACTAATCAGAAGCCATGAATTTCAAATCCAAGCCATAGACAGAGAGCGTAACTATGGTAAACTTTTACTACTTAACTATACTAGGAAATGACTTATAAGTAGTAAAAGCCTTGGCTTTTTAGTCTCAGAGACTATATCAAAACTCACACTCTCTTTCTGATGCCTAAGGTTACTTTCTTTGTGCTAATCAACTGATTCCCGTAAAACATCGTGGAACTCTGGTCGAATTCTGTGCTAAGAAATCTTCATAACAAGCCATGACTGATGTTGAGAAAATTTGGGGCAAGAGAGGTAAGAACTGACCTTAGAGGAAACTGAACAGAAACACAAAGTAAAACCCTCGATTCCCTCGATCCCTTATAGCGTAGATCACCGGTGAGTATAAGCCCTACGTTAAAGCACATAATCCCGTCAAAAGTGTCATGGAAACCCAAAGAGATGGTACGAATACACTTGAAGAAAAGTATCTCTACAGGAAATCGGGATGGAAATTAGGTCAAAACCTGATCCTGAGAGGCTATGGAAGAACAAAATCGAGCAGAGCTGGAATCTACACAAACAGTAGAAACTCAAGATAATCGCTAAAAACATCGAATTGATGTAAAAGAGAGTATAAATAACTGTGCGAATCAAAATCCTACGTTTGATCGTTCGTCGAGAGCCCGCAATCCCTAGCTGAGAGGCAGGATTGTGAAGAAAAGAGATTGTTCTAGTCCAAGATCCCTCTTCTTAATATAGGCCAGGCGCGATAAAGAGATTTGAAACGACGATAATAAAAATCAATTTATTATTATAGACGTTTTATTCATCAACTATTACAATGTCACAAATTTATCCCCCAACTTGTGCGCGTGCAAATTAATTCCATAAAATTGAGTTGACTGCTCAAAATTAAAGTCAACGTTAAATACATAACAGAAAACGTTAACTTAAAGAAAATCCCCAAATTGAAAACCTAGAACCCTAGGGCCAAATCACAACCCCTTCGCCATCGGACTTTGTCCTAGTGCAGTTGAAGTGTGCGTTTGTTTTTAGACGTAATTCTATCTTGCTTTGGAGCGAGATGCGCATGTTAGCTCGCTGTCGATTCGCCTTTATATTTATCAGGGATCTCCAATGCCCCCATTCATCTCCTAAACCAGATGAAATACCTTCCGATTCCAGACATAAATCAAATCCAAATATTTGAAACGAAAATCGATAGCAGTATCAAACTCCTTCTCGTAAGCCATTGATAATCCTACTCTAAGAATAACAGATGAAGGACACTGCTTTCTTCCGAATACAGAAACGACACGGTTCGATGAGTGTATGGGAGGGTCTCCAAATCGATGTTACTGTTAAAAATGTTTGAATTTTGAAAATGAGTTCAGGGAAATGATGCCAAATAACTTGTTCATGGAAAGCTGAAACTTGCACATTTTGGGTTAGCATATATTTGGCTGACCAGATCGTAGATTTACCCCCTTTGGCGCTTTCGTTGCCATTTATCTTTTGCCGTACTATTATAACCAAATTAATCAGTAACACCACAACACTTACTCATAGGAAATTAAGTCTATATGAGAAGAAAAAGCTAGTTTTTACGTGTAGTTGTGCTTTGAAGTCGTGGAAATTCTCTTGTTCAATAATAATCCCTAAAATGATGAGTTTTCTTGATGCTTTTACTGGAATTATGCTATCACCTGTCGACAATACAAAATGTGGCATGTATTAAACAGTCTCAACTCAAATTACATGTTGGAGCAGTTCCCATCTCATCTCTGTTCTAAATATTTTGCTATCAACCAAATCTCTGACCTGAGCTTTTTCTGCCCCTTTTTTTTTTTTTTTTTTTTTTTTCCCTTTCCGTCCCTNCACTATAGAATGCATCCATTAGAGCTCTCTGTCCAAACAATGCACCTAATTATTTCCTAGTTGTTCCTTTACCTTCCATATCTTGCTTGATATATTTGATGCTGTATGGGTGTTTGCTAGATGGAAAATATTATTGTCGTAGCTTTTGTATGAATATTTCTACTTTGTTGACTTTGGTGTAATCTTAGTTTTTGAAAGAGATGGATCGAACAAACCACTCCTAGGCAATAGGTCTTCCAATCTAATTGAGTGAGTATCCATTGGTGCACGAATTAGATTCCATATCAATATAGGTTTTATCCTATCATTGAGCTTTTTATGGGATTGACTGACATGTAAAAATGAAATCTGTTCTGTTCAGTTCCTGTGATAAGATTTATGTTAATGATCTTGAAAACGCAAAAGGAATTGCACTCCAGTTTGGATATCTCATACCGATATCGGCATCTTGATGCTTGCTTGGTAAACTATCCGTCAAAAACATTTATTAAAAGAAAAGCTGAGAAACAAGGTTACTTTACCCTGGTAATACGTAAGAGCCAGAGTTCCTTCTTCGTTTGATACTCAAATTAAGTTCCGTGCTCTGTTTTTTTTCTTCTGATCTTATCCCACTGTTCATCCGTAGGAGTGGAGAAGAGGGGCTTTTGAAGGCTTTAAGAGCTGATACAATCAAGAAATTGAAGAAAGCTCAGAGCTTGAGAAAGAGGTTCAAACTTTTATGATTTCATATGGCTTGACATATTCTGAGTATTCTAAATACTTAAGCTCTTCTTTCTTATTTTGTCTCTTTAAGGTTAGGAAGCAATAACGAATTCTATGCCTATGCCTGCAGCTATTGTTTAACAAGCAAGATTAATCTGAGCACCCGCATGAGATATTCGTTTTTGGGGTTTCACTTTCACCTTTTTATGTTTGTGTGACGTTTGTTTTGATGTATTAAGGTAGAAAGAAAACAGAAGACACGTAGAGATTATTTGCCAAGTCCTAGAAATTGTCATGTGATCCACATTCTGACCCCAGTTTGACGAGAAAAAGGTCCCATCTTTTGCCGTATGCAGAATGTTTACTTGTAGTATGCATAGATTAGTTTTCTAGTATGAGATGGTATGTTAAGTAATCAAATGTTTACTCTTCCACGTTCATCATGATCTTGCGGAGTGCATGTCTTAAAAGTGTCCGAAAACTGATTGTCCTAATTGGTTGATTTCTTATGATATAGGCTGTAAAGTGAAAAAAACACCTAAAAACTCACGTTACTTAGTTGATCTGTACAGTAGGTAACTGAGTGAATTAAGACTAGAGAAGAAGTCAATGGACTAGAGCTAGATAGACATAAGATAGATGCTTGTTCTAACAAGAGAAGCGCAAGAAAAAGACATAAGATATAGATGCTTGTTCTAACAAGAGAAGCGCAAGAAAAATAAAAGATTGAAATTGAAACTGGGAAGCAAAGGAAGATTTAAATGCCAAACTCCGTCTCTTTGATATTACAAATTTCAAGACAAATTAAACACAGAATTCACCAGAAACCTAATTCTCTCCTTGAATCTCTTCACAAGCCAACTTGAAACGGCACAACGGACAAACATGGCTGGTTCTAAACCAATCGACGATACATCGATCGTCAAACACGTGGCCACATGGTAAGGTCACGACTCTTTCTCCGGTGCCAAACTCCTCCAGACAGATTGCGCAACTATCACACATAGAACTCGTCGTCTTGTTGTAGACTGTCTTGTTCAGGGACATGACAACGAGCTGGCTTGCGGGTCTAAACGCGATATTGGTCTCGGTCTCACCGAAACCGAAGGCGGCTAGCACCGACTCATCATCATCATCCTCAGGAGGAAAGGGATCAATGGTCATTGTCACTGACAAAGCACAATTTATGGGAAAGAAAGGCGTGTGCACAATGCCATCGACATAGATATAGAGGTCGAACAATACCTGGGTATCAATCCCAGCATCCGTTAAGAAGGCCTTGAGTACTTGGTTCGCAACACAATTTTGTTTAACGAATGCATAGGTACGAGATGCCACTGAGGACGTAGGGCATGTTCGTATAGGATCAACAACACTTGCGTAGATTTTGATTGTACCAGCATCTTCGCGTTTAGGATTCCTGTCGATTTTGTGGTTGAAGGATGTTTCGGCGTCCATGACGGATGACGATACGATCTCAGAAGAGGAATGAGGAATAGATCTTATAAAACCCAAAAAAAAAAGAAAAAAAGAGAGGAGTAGATCTGGTTCTAGGTAGGGAGGAGTAGATCTGGTTCTAGGGAAAGAGAATGGATTGGTAAAGGGCTCTTCTTATAAATTAATCGGTTTCCTTTTTTCTTTTTCCTTTGTTTTTTTCGACTCACTTTCCTTATCCCTAAATGAATTGGTGAAGATCAGTTCAGACATTAATCAACGGACGAGATCGTCTCGTGCCTAATCGGACTCTTAGCATAAAAGCCAGGGTTTTTTCAGCGAGAATTGAAATACGCTTCTCCAGATTAAATTTATCATCATTTCTCATAGAAACCCGAAAAGAGTGTAATTCGCTTTCCAGGTTTGTTTGAATTTCTCTATTTTCTCAGAGTTAACATTCGCGCTGATCCAAGCTAGATCTTTCTCTCTCAGGTATCTTCGTAACTCTAGGGATTTTGATTTGGATCCTACGTGTCTTCTTTCTGTGTCGCATTTCTCTGTTCTGATTGATGCAATTATATGGATTTATCTGAAACGGGATCATTGAGTTGAAAGTTGGAAGCTTTTGACTCGATTCTTATCGATAATGCCTTGTGGGTTCTAGCCGGAAAACGAAAAATGTCAGAAGCCGATCTTGTTCATGAGTTTTCATATTTATTCTTTTGATTTTTTGTCTTGTTGAAAATTTGCTTTCAGATTGAAGAAGATGCATTACATGGGTTTGTTTAGTAAAGCTGGAAACATATTTAGGCAGCCTAGAGCGATGCAGGTCTCTAACGCTATGTTACAGGGCAATCTTTCTTTGACTCCATCCAAAATCTTTGTTGGAGGTCAGACTCCAAAACTCTGTTTTGCTCTTGACTCTTGAGAGAGTGCTTTTTCTGTTCTGTTTGATTGTCTTAAGAATCTCATCATGTGTTTATATGCTTGCTTCTTTTTCAGGTCTCTCACCAACTACTGATTTAGATCTCTTGAAAGAAGTTTTTGGCAGATTTGGAAAAATCGTTGATGGTAGTGTTATCATTTTGCAGCTTTATCATTCTTTTCCATTGGTTTGTTTTCCCCGTTGCCGACTGATATACACTTTGTTCATCGCAGCGGTAATGATATCGGACCGTGAAACTGGTATATCGAGGGGGTTTGGTTTCGTAACTTATGATTCAATCGACGCTGCTAATAACGCTATTCAATATATGCATGAGCAGGTAAATACCAATTTTTCAGCTTCTTTTGGTTACTAAATATCATGCCATGAGTCTTAAGTTAGTTAGTTAGTTAGTCCTGCCTTTATCTAGCTTGGAATGTTAGTCCTGTGTCTTCCTCTTGTCGATAAGAAAGTCTCTTTGTCGAAATCTGAAGTAAAACCATGGCTTTGTTTATCTCTTTCTCCTTGGACAAAAAGAGTAATGTTTTAATATGATACTGCATTGCTGCTTCAGAAACCACTTCTTTGTCAACCTGCCATTTATAGAGTTTCACACTTTAAACAGGAACTTGATGGGCGGATAATTGGAGTGAAACAAGCTGATTCAGGAGGCGGTGGTGGTGGTTTTGCCAGAAGGGGAGGTTTTGGTGGTGGGCGTGGTGGATACGGTCGTGGCGGATTCGGTCGTGGAGGATTTGGTCGTGGTGGCTATGGCTTTGTTCGTTAAGCGGGCATCCAGGAATGTCTGCCTCTGAGATTGATTATTGATTAGTCTGCGGTTTAATTATCTCTTCATAGACTAAAATTTTGTTATAACAACGTTCACAGTGATGCTTGAACAAACAGATAAAGATGGCAATAAAAACAATTGTTGATTCTAATGGAATTTCACACAAATAAAGGGTACAAATTTTGAGATTTGAATAGAATGAGTTGAAGCTAAACGAGAATAATCAGTGTAGAGAGGCTTTTAGTCCAATGTGTTTATGAGAGATTCAAACTTGAAGACAAGCCAGTCAGCTTTTGCTGCAACGGCTTCACGGAGCTGAACTCCGGCGTAGCATATGAACAAGTCTGCCCCACCAGGTTGACGTGCCTGCAAGTAGAGTAGTTAAGTCACTCGGACGCCAATTGAGATATATCTGTAAAAGTTGTCAGTTAATAAAGTTTTACTTCGAGATCAGTAGCACCATCCCCGATCATGGCCATAGTCTTGTAGAGACGACCCTGAAAAGAACCAAGCCTCATTAGTCAGAGACTCAAGAGTGTTGTATACAACAAGAGAGATATGGAGCTTGGAAAGTAAGAAAATTTGATGAACCTTTCGTATTTGTTGCACTGCCTTGGCTTTGCCTCCACTTCTTGATGTAGGTTCGTTCTCATCAAAGCCCACATACTCGCCGGAATCTCCAAATAAAATGTTGTTGGCGAAGATATTCTCTTGAGGGATGCCAAGAATTGAGGCTACAGGCTGAAAATAAATTTATATTTCAAAACATTATCACCATGATTGTAATAGTCTACACAAGAATTGTTGCAACAGGCCATAGTCAAGAACATGAAGAAACAAGTGAAATGCAGAGAGAGAGAGAGAGAGAGAGTACATTGATCATTTGTCGAAAACCTCCAGAAATCAAATAGACATCTATTTTATTGGCTCTGAGCTTCTTCACCAAATCTTCAATGCCAGGTGATAGCCTACGGAAACGGAAGAAAGACGCAATAATAACACATTCCAGAAAGCAAACTGGACATGGCATGTTCCACATACGACATATCTTGTGCAGAGAATCAAGCAAGCTAAATGTTAACCTCTGTTTTGGTCAAAATTCTATTTGAATACAAGAACTTGAGCCAATGGAACATTTCCAAGCGAATTCTATCTTTATATGTGAATTGAGTTCTTTAAGCAGAGTGAATCAAGGGTAAGTAGCTCGGACAATAGTAAAGAATCAAATTAACAGTATATGCAAGGTAACTGTAAACAAAAACCAGCACCTTGGGGGTCTCTTTTCGAGAAATTCCTCAACTTTCGAAAGAGAAGGCTTGAACAAAGAAAGTCTTGCGGCTAGGGCCTCTTCAAATGGAACAGATCCACCCATTGCTCTAACAAAACATTTATCAAGATCTATAGGTAAGAAAACCGAGTAAACTCATAAAGTCTGTAGTATGTATTTGCGTTGAGATGGACCACAAACCTGGCAGTCCATTCAGCAACAGCCTTTCCAGCTCCACAAAACTCTGCAAGCTCATCAATACCTTCGTCCACACAAACCGTGCTATCCACATCGAAGCACACCGCTTCCACATTTCTCCAAAGATGAAGAATTTCTAGGCATTCAGAAAACCAACAACCAAAGCATCTCAGGTTAACAATTGCACAACCATGGACAAGATTTGTTATTCCCCTAAATCCAAATAAACCAGGTTCTAAAGTAATAAGGAGTAGTCAGTCACCTTCAGAAGGAACAGCGTTTCCTTCGTGCCCTAAACTCGTCAACTCCGGTGGTTGCGCAGAAGCAGTCACTGGACGAAGCAATTTGGGATGATTCATGATGGAGACACGCCCTTTACAAAGATATCTCCTTAACTCAAGGGAAGACAAACTATCAAGCGCTGGTGAGAGCTTTCTACAGGGAACATGAAGTGGCACAACCCTGGAAGTAATTAATGCTTCCATCAAAACTTGGATCTGCAAAACCACAAGATCACAACAGTGCCCAAATCAACAAATCACACCACTGTACACGAGGAGCAGAAAAAAAGAAAAAAAAAAGAAGACATTTTATAACTCACTACACCAAGCTCACATAGGTGGAAACAACAAATTGAGACGTTGGAGAGCGACAGTGTAAACGGAAATGTGTTTCGATACAATGGGTACATAATTTCTAACATTGCAGGTGAAAAGAAGGAATCGACGTAAAAAAAAAAAAAAAAGGAATCGACGTGATCTATGAAATCGCTAAGTAGAGACAAATCCATCAAAACCAAAACGGAAGCTGATATGTACGAAGTAAGATTGGGATCAGAGAACCGCACCGAGAGGAAGAAGATCAGAGAAGAAAAATTACCAACCGGGAAAATCGCCGGCGGTCGTCTTCGGCTGCTACTTGGATGATCGGATCAATCAAAATGTCACTGAGAGAGTTGGTTGGTGAAAGTATTAACCGCCAAAATGACAAATTTGCCCTTTATTAGTTGTTTTTTATTGAACCGTTAAATGACGCTTTTATCCTTTTATGTTCCACAATCGTCGCCGGTCAACCGACGGCGAATTCGAGGCTTCTCGTTGCAGGAAAAGAACAGTCGTTAAAGGTTTTCGAGAAACTCAAACAATCAGACCCCTCTCTCTCTCTCTCTGCAACATTTAAATTTGATTTTTCCGGCAAGTATCTAATTTCTGAACAATTCCGGTGAAGAAAAAACCTTAACTTTTGCTGTCTCCATACTTAAAAATCAAAATGTACAATTTTTCAGAGCCAAGTGGGAAAACAGCTGGAAAATCAGACAAAGACGGAACAAAACAAGTCCACCACCTAAATGTCTCTCTCCTAAAAGATTCCATCATTACAGTAGAGAGAGAGAGAGACCCACACTCCAACTTAGTTGTTGTTTGTACTCTTCACTCACTAGCTAAACAAGTAGATGGGTAAGAGAGTGAAGAAGACTATGAATCCAGACAATAAACTGGCTCTTTGGAGTCTGAATCCAAATGATAATGGATCTGTGTAATCTGGAATTCCAGACGGAATCCCCAATCCTCCTCCTGTTGAAGGTGTGACTGTGTAGGGTCTTGTGTTGGTCGTGGTAGGGACTCTTGTCGAAGGTGTTGTCGTCACTGGAGTTGTGGTACCACTACCACTGCATCAAATGCCAAAACAAACAAACAAACACATCTCAAATTTTGTAGAACTCAGCTCAAAACCAGCATTCTTGTTTCAATAAGAAAACAAATAAGAGGTGAAGAAGAGAAAGAAAGAAAGAAAGGTTTTGTGTACCTGGCACTTGCAGGAAAAGGACAAGTAGTATAGCCTATCATAAGACCAAAATGGTACAAGAGACAACAGTTACTAATAAAATCTTTTTAAACTATGGGTAGAGAATCTTAAGATGATAAAATATATTAAAGATGATGATAGTAATATCTCAATAACATTCACATTGAAACATGTGAAGTTTAGATTTGAAAATATACTATCCTCTCTAATTTGCTGTCAAGTTGGGCTCCAATTTTTTTTATCTTTTACTTACTAACAAATGTGAAAGATGGTCTCTCAACACATTCTTTTGCAATTAGTTTAATGAGTGAATGCAGAGAGGTTGGTTGATGGAGACTTACTGGGATCAGAGGCTGAGACGGTGGCTGTGCCGGCGAAGTCACAAGTTCCCTGAGACTGACCTTTCTTCTGAAAGAAACTGTTGACGGCGTAGGAGCAATGAGACTTGACGGTGTTAGGTTGAAAGCAAGGTCCGTTCTGGTGAATAGGTCCACAATCAGCTCCTGCACCACATGCGTAGTCCAATGTCTTCTGCAGCATTGCTTCGCTTAACCCTTCTCTGCATACACACCATGTCCCACCTATTCACACACACATAAGAATTTCATGACCACACATATTTCTTCAACTCTAATTCACTGGTTTATGTGTGAAACGAATTCTAAATGTGTAATTCAAGAGGGAACAAGATTTTTGCACCCCACAGAGAAAGAGAAAAAGGTAACACCTTTTAATGAAGAAGGTATGAGCAAAGCAAGAAAGGGTCTTTCTTTTTAGAAAATTTCACTCAATAAAACCAACAAAAAAATTTCATTCAAGTCTTTCTTTTTAGAAAATTTCATTCAAACTATGAAAGCCAAGAAATTTGAGAAAGAATTTTTTGAAAAAAGAATCTTTCTCCCAGCAAAAAAAAAAAAAGGATTCACTTGAGACAGAGAAGGGTTATTTTATTTCAACTTTGCAGGATTTGAACAGAGAAAATTGTCTTACCTGAGTGACCAGCCATAGCCAACAAAATCACAGCAAGAACAACAACTACCATGGCGTTGCACTAGAGCTAAGCACAAGAGTTGGATGCAGCTTGTTGCAGAGAGAGAAAGAGAGAGAGAGAGTGGTAGAGATTGAGATGGTTTTGAAGTTAACAAGAGCTATGAGTCAAGAGAGAGAAAGAGAGTTACTACATTGAAGACAGTGAAAAAAAAGAGAGGCTTTTTGCTTAGATCCTGCAGAACAATAATGTCTTATTACAACAAGTAAATTTTGAAAGAAAAAAATACTTAAACTACTGAGAGAAAATGCGAAAATGGATTTTTTTTTGTTAGAAAAATAGCCTTGCATTATTAGTTTATTACTAGTTTACTACTAGTTCCATAGCTCCAGCCTCCAAAATATCTTTACTTTGAAGACATTTTTCATCTACATAAAAGAAAAGTAAAATTTATGATGACAAATTGACAACCAATAGTCCTGGGCGTTCGGTTTTTCAGTTCGGTCCGGTTTGGTTTGAATTTTTCAGTTTTTCGGTTTTCGGATTTTTAGGTTCTAGAGATAAATAAAGCATTCGGTTTTTTCATTATATGTTCGGGTTCGGTTCGGTTTCGAATTTCAGAACATCGCATTAAAAAATAAAAATAAAATAGTTTAAATGAAATTAAATTAAATTTTGCAAAAAAATAGAATTTAACTAAATATCATTACAAGATTTATGATATTTCAAATATTTTGGTTGTTTTATTCTAAATAGAAATAATATATTCAAGATAGAATTATAATTTTTGATAGTTTAGTTATTATAAAAATAAATATAACTAATTATTTCTATATATAATTATATTTCGGGTATTTATTCGGTTTTCGATTCGGTTCCGGTTCGGGTTCGGTTTCAGTTTTTCAGGTTTAGAAATCTAAAACGGTTCGGTTTGGTTTTTCGGTTCCGATTTTTGTGCCCATGCCTAACAACCAACACCATCCAGTTCCTTTATTGCCGTTCTTTATTGCCGTTGGATGCTTTCTCGGTGGTGGATGATTAATTTTCTTTGTACCCGGCCGCTGGATTTTTCTGGTTCCAGTTAACAGTAACCATCAATCAAGCAATTATTTCTTCAATCAAGCAACTATTTCTATCGAAACAACATCCATCAAAAAGTTCACAACTATAAATAAGGCTTCAAACCAAGATCCGGTGACTAATTCACAAAACCAAAATGAAGAAAAAAGTGCTTTTAATTGTCAAATAGACAATACTAGTATGTCCGTCCGTGCATACGCACGAGACAATTTCTATTTAGTTTAAATTGTATTGTCATAAAACAGCTAGCCAATTACATCAATGAAGTAATGAGACAAAATATAAAGCCTAATTTTTCAAATTAAAAGTCCATAAAACATAAATAAACATTTGTAGATATCATAAAGTTTTAATAATGGCCATGAAAAGGCCTAATAAAAAAAAAATCATCTATTACATTACAAAGTTAATAATTCATCGCCATAGTCCTATTTCGAAATTCTTCTCTCGCGTCCTCCAACTCTCTTAATTCTCTATTTTTCAAATTTATCTTCCTTCTTCGTTCCTTATCCTATATTTTTTTTTATATTCAAACAGCTAGCTGATGACATCACTTTTGATATTTCAATTAATTAACATATAGTTCATCAATGGAACAACAAATGA
>OVBJ01000309.1:43909-65458 GCA_900406535.1 Noccaea bulbosa
GAGCCTTCAGCAAAGTCGTTGAACATGTTGAGAGAGATGAGAAAGAACAAATGAGATTCTTAAACGGAATGAAGTCGTAAATCAGAAATGGATTGACGAAATTGAAGAGATTAAGTTGTAGAAATTTCGAATAGAAAAAAATAAGAACAATGAAAAACCCAGAAAGATATTGATTTGTCAAAAGATGATGAGAACTGAAACTGATTTTGTGATCGTAGCATGATTTTGAGATCATGGCTTTGGATATAGGTTGAGATCGTGGTGAAGATATGAACGAAAAACAGGGAGATGATCGAGGATTTGCAAATCGTGGTTAGTTTCACACTTTGCTTATGACAGGCTAGTGGTCGGTGGACCTCGTTGATTTCTCGACACAAAAGTGGGCTTCTTTTCTAATTCTTGGGCTTAACATGATATGGTCCGTTTGTTAATTTTTATTTGTTTCAGAATTTAACATTACTATGACATGTCATCATTAAGTGAAGATTAGCGTTTTTAAAAGTGATCTTGACACATGTCACTCTGCCATTGGTGGAGTGACTTGTGCTTTAGTATATTAAGGATTCCAAGGTAGGTACGGCCGTTATTATCCAAAATGCGTGAAGTATTTGAATCTGAATCAGAAACTTATTTGATCTAACTCGAGTTTGGATAGTGATACATGGTGGTATACTGGTATTCCATGGCAAAGACGGCTCGAATTTTTTTCAAGAGTTCTCAACATGATGAATATAACGTAAAAAACTTCAACCTACGATTTTTCTCCCCAAAAAAGAAAGAAAAGAAAACACAAAGCAACAATGGAAATGTAAGCCAGAAAAAATTCCTAAGGCTAATATAAATTAGTCAGAATCAGAACCTGAAGACAGAATTTGAACAGCATCTTTAGGTTCGTTATCAGTGATCGAAGCAGGAGCTTCTTCACCTTTTGCATTCCTCCTTCGTTGTTCTCTCTTTCTCTCTTTCTTCTTCTCCTCCACCTGTAAACAATCATCAAATCTTTCTAACATTAGGTTCTATGTCAGAAATTGAGATATGTATTTAGATCAATCGCTAGAGAAGCATTTCATTGTTACGTTATCGTCTGATTGGTTTGATGATGGCTGATTTGTCGGAACAGGTGGTTGTGTTGAACGGCTTCTTGCCCACCAAACATTGCCTGCAGATAACAAAGCTCCCAGAAGCAATGTAGGTCCCATTCTTGGATCCGTTAGGTAGTCTTTGATTATGTTCCATATGCTCAACAGTTTCTGTGTTGCTTTTACGGTTTTCGGGACTCCTGATCTCATCGGTTCAGCGCTTTCTGGAACAAGTTCTGGAGTTTTTGCTCTCTGCAAGTTTAAGTGAAAAAGATCAAAGGAGAGATGTGATAAGGAAACATGTAAACAATGAAAAAACGGAGGTTGCTTACGTAGAAAGGTAGGTTTTTGTTGTCACCATCTTCAACCATTTTCGATAGCCACTTTATGATCTACGAGAGAGTAAACAGTAACAATGTAACAAAAAGGTCAATAACATAAACTCATGTCGATTTGTGAATCAATAAATCTTTTTTGTTTTTAATACGGTACCTCCGGAGTTTCAGCCGGTCCATCATAACTAACTACAAGTTGTGCAGCGGGATCAACATCGTCAGCTTCAGATTGCCATACAGTTTTGGGCCAGTTACTTGATTTCTTCTCAGCATTAGCACTTTCTGTAGCATTTCTATGGTACCGAACGATCAATATCCTAGGGACATCAACTGGTGCCCTCCTAGTTCCACACGTGTCATAGCTGGTTTCAGATTGAACATAGAAGAAACAGTATTTCTGGAATGACAAATCCAGGGGGAGTCAGACGGAAATAGGTAAAGATATAATCATGACATCTTAAGACATTCGGATGGGTTCAGGAGAAAAAATGCGATAAGGTGTGTTCTGGTCAAATACTTACATTCTGAACTTCTCCATCGAGCCACGCTAATGAAAGTCGCTTGGTTTTGTGTGCATAAGCTGCTGGAGCTATTGATGGATCCTTGGGAGTCTCACCTGATTCATTATGATCTGACAAAGCTTCTTGTACCCTGCACATGGTCTACAGGCTTGTAAGATTAAACACATTTCTGATCAGGAGCGAGACGAGAATTTTCAGATAAAAATGGACGATTTTGAAAAAGAATTTACTCACTTCCCTCATCTTATTGAGTTCCACGCTCTGTCTTCCAACAAGGATGGCGCAGTACCACGTCGCTGTATCAAAACCAGCTCGAGAGTATCCCTTTGCATCACAACCAAGTTCCATTGACGTTGTGCTTCTTAGTTGAGGAAGCTCTTTAAAGACAAATGATCAGAAACAAACTAACATCATTCATCTACAAGACTGCAAACTTAGAAGAGAGAGAAAAGCACATGAAGAACCCAAATATACTGAACATAGAACTAGTAGAAGAAAAGTGATTACGTAATTGCTTGTTCTTCTCCAAAATGTCCAAAAACCATGTACGATTGCCAGATCCTGCAATATGGTATACAATATACAATTAGTAGCCTAATCATGCATCATCAGTAAGTTCGAAATACTTAATTCAGGATGGTGAAAGACCATGATAAACAACAGGTTTTAAACCCGGATCCTTCATAATCACTATGGCGGGTGCAGATTCCACCTCCAACCTGTTACAAGAGAAGATTAGATATCTGAGACGAGCAGATGTCTAAGAGTACTGTGGGTGTATCAAAGGGTTACAACCAAAACAGATATAAGAAGCAATAGATACATTCATGGGGGTGAACAAGACATGAAAGTTCAATGACATACCCATTCCACCAGAAAGATGCATCCTCTTCTCTCCAGAGCACGTAAGATAGAGAGGCAAAGTTCCAATAATCTTTTGCAGCTTGGCGTACAATAGGAGTGGCTCGCTCCCCTGTTTGTGAGAATAAAATGACTTTCACCTATTGAGCAGGGGGAAGAGCAGAAAAAGGACAAAAAAGGCTTAAGTAGTAGATGTGATGCAGAAAACTAATACACGTCTGCTTAATATGTTATTTGTAAGTTACATAGGATGAACACCGCTTGATAAAGGATACATGCTCAAGAGAAAAAAGTTTTTTTAATAAAAACAAACCTTATTTGGTGGAACTTTGGAGAGAAACTTGGGTACCTGAACCAAAAAAAAAAGAAATATATCTCTAGTTACTTAAGAAATAGGAAACAGTCCAAAATAGCCAATAAGTGCCATCAGATCACCACAGAACTCATCAAACTAAATTCTAAAAAGTCTTGCACTAAAAGAATGAACCTGAATAAAACATGTCAGCAAAATGGTTTCACACTAAAATACTATATGGTCTACAGCTTTGCAGAAAAGCAAATGAAAGTTCCTACTTCCTAACATGATCGCTCTTCCTAAAACCACAGTCTTTTTGTTGCTGGAGGGTTATGGAAGGAAGAGGCATCCACTTGGACTACCAACTTCTCAAGGCAGTGAAGAAGCTAAGGCTGCCAACTACGTAGGACATTACAGTCAGATATGGTTTTACGTTCTAATATCTCCAACCAATTTATAACCTCAACAATAAGATGGCTTCAAATGATGTTATTTATACCAGTGTTTCTTTTGTGTGATAGAATACTCTAGGCAAACCCAGTACAGTGGTCGCAAACCAGTCAGTAACTGCATCTGTTGAAAGCTCTCCATCAAACCTATCAAAGTAGACAGCTGTAAATTATAATTCTGGCGAACAAGGAAAATGAAGCAAGAAATTCGTCTAAACGACTAGTCTGAAATTTTTTTCCATCAAGTACACACTCCTATTTGTTAAACTAAAGGGATCAATCAGTGAGCTACCTGATGAGGCAGTCAGCACTTTTGCAATTTGGAGGGAAAGCGACGATTGAAGGAAGGCCTGCATGCATGGTATGAGGTTATAAGAGGAAGAAAACAGCCATGGTAAGTTGATTTACAGAGAAAACAAAATTGTCCTGTTGGTTTTCTCTCATAAAGTAAGTCACCTTTTCTTAAAAATACTTGCCCTGTTGGTTTTCTCTCAGCAAGGTAAGTCACAAGTTTGACATCGCCAAGCTCTAACATTGCATGGTTAGCAACCCCATCCAACAAATCAACTGCAATTATAGTTGAAGCGAGCAAAAATGATTGGTAAAATAATTCCATTCACTGCAAAGCATGTCAACACTATTGATTGCTACTAAAATTAATGCACTCTCCTATTCGTTAAAAGTTAAAACATTTCTTTGATATTAGATTATGACCATATCGTTACAGTTCCGTTGTCCATCATAGACACCATACTCCTTTCCTGAAAACTAACACTGTCAATTGCAGATACTTCAATTTCACCTTGTCAAATACACTGTTCTCGCTGTTCAATCTATATAATTCTATACTCTCGTACTATAACTAAGGCTAGTAAGACTTTTGCAGTTAACACATACTACAGAAAGAGTAACCATACCAATCCTTCTCCAATCTGTAGAGAACTGGGCAGAGCTGTTGCTACCAGAAGAATACACCTAGACGCATTTGAATGAAGTTGCATAAGATGTAAAATTGCAAAATAACAAGACATTAATACTTCAGAAGATGCCAAAGGGGAAAGATCTTCGATCGTTTAAGATAATGAAAAGCACAACAATGCACTCCCTCACAATGTAGCATAAAGGCTTCCATTGCATCTAATATTGTTACATGTATGCCAACGCTACTTATTAAATAGAAAATGTTTTAGCATCATCAACTTAACAGTAAATACGCCAGATGGCTTGGATCTATTATAGGAGAGGTTTCAAACGCATGCTAGGTATCCTAGACTTGGTAATCCAGTATCCGTTCTACAAAAGCAATCACTAATTCCCTGTGCATCCAAAAAAAGATGGAGAAACAAGAACCAGCCGTATACCTGAATGAGCCATGGCTTCGAATCTTGGACCTTGAATGCAAAGTCTTGTGATGTAATTGCCATAAAACCTTCACGTTCAGGCTCTAAAAAAGATTTCACGCTAACAAATTGGCATCCAAAAGAGATATACAAAACGAATTCAAGAAAGAGTATTGTAAATGGTAAAGAAGTCTGTTACTTGACTGACCATAAGAAACAGCTTCCAGCAGGGGAAGTTTTATTTTTGCAAAATCTTCCACAGCGTACTGTTTTTCAAGCTCCTCTATAATATGCTGCAACCATTAAACCAAGCAATTGATTTTACAGAAAAGAAAAAAGACATAAGATATCTTCCTTCTTTTTCAGTTTGCTGCAATAAAACTACAAACAACGAGTGAAGATACAAAACTAACAACTTACTACTGATTCATCAATGCCATACAGGTCATAGTCCCTTTTCCATACTAGATTTGTTAATAGCTCATAGGCGTATTGTATCTGCATAATATTATAGTATCAGTTATAGTATTAGCAGAAACCTTAAGAACAACACACGGCTGACAGATTGAGCACAAGAAAAAAGCCTGAGCAACCTTTATAAAATCAACTGGAAGAGCATCTCCTGAACCCGAATCCCTGCCACGATCAATTTTCGAAAAATGAGGACAAAAGATTGTTCCAGCGTGTCTGCAACATACTTTTCTACTTAGAACACCTAAAGTCTAGTTCTCATAATCAGTTAGAAATACACTCCATTCTCTACATCCCTAGCCTAGCACCTATACTAAAAATGGGATAAAAGGAAAGCTAGAAGACGCTCTTAAGTTAGCATTCAAGGCTCGTTACAGTTCTACATCCACAGTGAAGAATGCAGTTTGGTGTAAGAAACCAATTGCATACTTAAGCCGCTTGCTCATGAACATAATTATCAGGGAAAGTATAAACAAAACGACCCTTGAATTGATCGAAGGCATAATAACGGAGGTTGATAAAAAAAAAAGTTCCCCAGATCGAGAAAGTTACCACTTAGAAGCAATATTCTCGTACGCCTCTCTCACGTCATCGACTGAACTGTACATCTTCACTCCCAAAACTAAGAAATCAAAAGGAAAAACGGAAAAGAGATCCAAATCAAACGATAAATCCAGAAGCCAATCGCAGTACAGTACATACTCAAGAGAGAAAGTGCGAAGACAAATGTTTAAAAACGAGGGAGAGAGAGGATACCGTCGTAGTGAGAAGGAGGAAAGGAGCGAGGAAGAAGGAAAAGCTGGAAGAACATAGCGAGGACGAAGATGAAAATAGGAGCCGCGTAGGCTCTAAGGACGGAAGGCATCGACGACGACGACGACGGAGTTTCCTTCGCCATCGGTTTTTGGGAAACTCCGACCAAAAAAGAGTGATCGACGATTTGTTAATCTCGTTCGGGTATTTTTTTCCGCGAATTCCTAAATAGGGATCGACTCGATAAGTAAAGCAATAATACTCTTTTAGTCTTTTATGGTAAAAAAACCTAAAAATCGAATCTTCATCAAACCTCAACGTGATATTTATCTCTTTTAATTTAAATCTGTACTGCTATAAAACATGTTACGATTGCAACAAAATAAAAATAAAAATTAGAAAGTATGCTACGAGTTTATGGATAAAACTGCAAAAGAAAGAAGATTATCAACTGCAAAAGTATGCTAAAATTGTTTAATTACCTTTCTTAACAAACAAAAAGGAGCTCGTTTTAGTAGATTCTCTCTTTCTCTTTTACTCCACTAAAACTGTCACCAACCCAGAAGTTTTGTTTTGATATTAATGATGACGGATGACCAAAAACAAAAATTACGAAAAAAGCAAGAACACAGTCAAATACTTTAGGACAGTACACAAGAGGGAATAATAAACAAAATTGCAGTATAAAATTTCTAGTTTCTCCATATTGCTGTCTGAAAATGACAGAAAATCTCCATCGGAAAAAAGGAATTTGGCAGCTAAAACTTCTCCCAAACAAAACGATTGCATTTGCGCTTGTGTGAGGTTCGTTGATTGCTCCTATACATTACCTGAAATCTCGTCAGGCTGTGTATGATGAACTCCTAGTGTGTTTCCTAGCTTCTATGGTTTAGTTTACGGATATCAAACTTGTCTACAAACTCCAAAGGAGAAACCGTCTCGTTTCTGATCCTCTTAACCTTAGTGCTCAACAATCCCCTGTGTCTAAACCCATACACCTCCATGACTTGATTATCCGCAAAGTTAAAAGCTCTCTCCATGCTCTTGAAACACCTATCAACCGCGTAATCAGCGTAGCTCCCACACGGCTTACACCCCACGAAATGTGTCACAAAGGGCCATCTCTCGTCTCCCAACCCCGGATGATACTTGTCCACCATCTCTTCGTATCTATCAACCAAACCTTCCCAAAACCCGTGCAGATAGTACTGATTCTCAACGTAAACTTTCTCCATCCACGCATCCTTGTGAGAAAGCAAGAGATATATCAACGCCGATTGATCATCCGCCTCGAACGCCGGCCTACCTTTCAAATAAGCCGTCAGTATCTTCCCAGCGTCGTCACGGACACGGCCTTTCGGTCCCATCGGAGCCCAAGCATCTAACAAATCCAACGACCACTGAGAATTCCTCAACAGGAAAACGCCAGTGTTCAACGCAACCCATGACTTTTGGTTGAGAAGCAAATCCGGATAACCGTGAATCACCAGATTATGCTTCTCGTACCGGGACAGAGGGATCTCAAAGCGTATATCAGTGAACAAAGCATCACTATCCATCCACCAAATCCATTCTACTTCTGGATGTGACAGCATTAATCTCCTGATCATAGGCAGTTTCGTCCAGTACCCTGCAAGTTCCTCATCCAGATGCGCCATGTTATACACAATCTCTATCCCGTGAAGCCTGCAGTAATCAATCTTGTTCTTGACGGATTTCAACAGATAATAGTCTCCGATCGGTTTATCGCAGGGTCCAGGAGGAGACCCGGTGAGAAGCAAGATTCGAGCTTTGCCATTGACAATACTAGGAAACTCAGGGTTCTGATTCAGCCATACCTTGCGTTGACTGTCCCAGTCGATGATCTTGGGGCCGAGGGTGTAGGTAGTATTAGTAGCGTTGACGTTGCTCTCAACTTCAGGAGGAGGCTCGTCGACGTTTTCCGGTTCCGAAGCAGATGGAATCTCGGCGAGAATCGGGTTGGTTTCGTTGACGAGACTCTGATTGTCAGCATCGGCGTTGGAGCCTCCAAAGTCACCGAAACTGGTTGTTCCGAGTAGGACGAGGATGGTCACGAAACCACAGAGAATCACGAACTTGATGGTGGTTAAGGTATTCTGAATCTGCCAACACCGCAACAAACCACGGCCTCTCCCTCCGCCGCTTCCGGAGGATCTCGACCCATCTTGTAGCATTTGACTTGTCGTCTGCTCTTCTTCCTCTCGCAGAGAGAGAGAGATCTCCAGATGGCTACTTGAAACCCAACACGGTTTAGCTAACTAATATCCACTAGCAGTGAAGACTGTCTTTATCTCATTGACCGATTTCAATGGAAGAAGAAAGACTCCCAGATGATGGAGATTGACAATCTGAAAAGAGCCTCCTTCAAATGTTAACAAGAATTCCGGTTCGGGTTATGATTTAGCTTAAACCGAATTTAATTCACCTTAACCCCAAACTCTCACGAGAGAGAGAGGACGCGAGATCGATGGGGTCTTCTTCCTCCGTTCCTTCATATTCCGCTTCTTTTTCTAACTCCGCCACCACCGCCTCTCCTCCTGCGTCGCCGCCTTCATCGCCGTCTCGCTTCAATGGAAAGTCCAACGGAGAAGAAAGGCCTCGTTTCTTCGATGCAAAGGCGAAGAGCAAGTGCTGGGCTAATGCTGACATCGTACCCGGTCGACATCCGGAGAGGTGGCGTAAAGACGCCGCCGGAAACGTGGTCTGCAAACGCTTCGGAAATTGCAGCGGTTGTCTCTGCTTCGAGTACGATCACATTGTTCCTTACTCCAAAGGTTCGATTCTCTCAAACTCTCATTGCTTCCCCAAAGTGACATTTGAATTTAGGGATTTTTAGTGATCTAATCAGAATTTTGTGGTTATCACTACTGATTATTTCTTCTGTGTGTATAGGTGGAGAGTCGACGGCGGAAAATTGCCAGATTCTTCAAACTCGAGTAAACAGATTGAAATCTGCTCAAGAAAATGTGGATGCGACCACACTTAAGGGATATTCATGTGGCCTGCAATTCACAGGTATGTTTCCAAACTTAGCTTCTTCTCCTTGTTACATGATGTGATGATGAATCATAGATTAGTTCCTTTATTGCTTTAATCCTCTGCTAGATTCGACCATTCTTTTTTTCGTTTTCAGTGCTAAGTGAATTAAGATGTGGTAGAGCTTAAATGTGATTTATAGTTGATTACATGTAGAGACTGAGATCATGAAGAGTATAGAGATAGTCTTATTCTACTAGAAATTTCAATGGCGCAATGGCTTTTTTTTTTTGTTTGGACTCGTTCTGTCTTGTAAAAATGTTGTGTTGAATAGCAATAGCATATTAGCATGTTCGTTAAAAGTTAGCCTAAAAACTCATACATGTGGGGGCTCTGCTTTTACTTTATATCTTCTTTTTCTCTTTTCTCTGTTCCTCTCGTTGTTTAGATCTCGCTAAATTACATTTTATAAGAGTGAAGCAAAGTGTAAATGCTCTTGGGAAATGCATATGCTTTTCGAAAAGACTCGAAAGATTATAGATGTATGTTGGCATGTTACAGTAATCATACACAAGTGAACGCAAGTCTGTGTGTTGTGTGTCTATTCTCTGCATATTTGCTTTCATTTTCTTATGGTTTCTTTTAATGTAAACATACAGACAAGGAGCTCGACGTTATCGAAATGGCGGTTTATGGAGACGTGTTACGACCCGGAAAAGAATGTCGCTGCAAAACCGTAGCCGAGCTGCTTGGTCAGTCCAAGTCCAAAGATGCTAAAGCCGCGTGTGAGTTACCATCGTAGAAAGTAATCAGCCATGTCTTTGTAAAGCTTTGATTCAACTCTGAATGCTTAAACTTTGCAGATTAAAAGTTTATATTCATTTGTTGACCAGAAAACCCAAAAAAAGAAATATAGGATTCATCTGAATCTTTTACTCATTGGAAACCATTGTTTGAGAGGTGATCCTACACAATTTCTCCTCTGTATTTTGTTGTAGCTTTTAATTGGACACTAATTTAAGTCAACAAAGTGATTGTTAATATATCGACCACCTAATTCACTATTGTATGGTTGGTCATGGAGACACGAAATATCAAAAACCGGAAAAGGTTCGCAATTATGTGAGCTATGTAAAGAAAGATGTCTCCCGAAAAGCTAAAGTCAATCCCTTTTACTTTTATTTTTCTTACTCTCGTAGTAGTCTTTTTATTTAAATGTTTTTTGTTTTCAGTTTTTTTTTTTCCATATTTGAATAGTGGATATTTTAGTGTAAACTAAGCGTACAGTGTAGTGGAATTCATATTTCAACCAAAATAGCTTTCATTTATTAATATGGTACCTACATAAAATTTCACAAATTAGTAGTTGTGGTGAATTCGAATTTTGGCTTCGAACATTAAATGAAATGCTCCCACATATACACATTTTTTTTGTCAACCTCCCACATACACATATAAATACCATTTAATTTATTTCTGCATTTTTAATATATAGGCTGGTTGAAAACTTTGTTATCTAAAGTCACATGATATATTCCAGGAATTTATCAAAAATTTAATGAGGAATAATTATTGATTACGGAAGCTCAAATCCCGAACAACTATTTTACAAAAAAAAAAAAGAGAGTAGTAGTAAATAAATACTAAAATCTCAGTAAGCAATTTAATATCTAGGCACTTAGGTTATTAAACAAAAAGGATTTTGAATCGATCCATACGTTTTCAGTAATAAACTTACTCCAAATTGTTATTGCGTAATTAGCAAGTATACACACGACAAGTGTGATGTTATTAAGTATAATTTATATCTATAAAAATTGCCAAAGTAAGTAGTCAACAACGACGACCCACCACTGTTTTTGGCCGTATTAGCGCAATCTCTGTGCCCACACGCTAGTCAAATTAGTTCCATTGCATAATAATTGGTCTTACACTGTTCCTAGAGAACTCGGATTTTAACTCGATTTTAGTTAGAATAAATGAATAACCGTTATAAGTTTATACAAAAAAGACAGAATAACTGTATTTTTTGTATATGCATTTTCCTGTTTTATTTTGTAAAACTATTAAATGTACTGTGATCAACTCATCAGTCATCATTATCGATCGAACAATCTTCCCGTCGATTTCGGCTAAATATTTCCATTTTCGTGTAATATCATTTAATTATAAAAGGAGCTTCATCTTCCGCAATTCACGCCAAAATTAAAATAGTGAAAAAGCCGAGAAAACATTCTCTTTCTACTCTGTACATACATATATATATATATAAAGGGAAAAACGAACCATCAATAGTTTTCAGTTTTCACTACTTTCTGGAGAATCACACTTGAATCCGAATCCCGATCCAACTCCCGGCGCCGGAATTCATGCGGTGACGTACGTGGAAGGAGCGAAATTGTGGAATGGGTTGCGTCAGCTCGAAGCAGACGGTCTCTGTGACGCCAGCGATCGATCACTCAGGAGTGTTCAGAGACAATGCTTGCTCCGGTTCGGGTCGAATTATGGTGGAGGATCCTTCTCCGTCGGTGGAGAAGAAGCTCATGTCGTCGTGGAGGAGCAAGAGCGGGAAGAAGAGTAAGAGTGGTAAGAAGAGCGGCAGTGAGCTGGGAAGCGAGTTCGGCGAGTTGAGCGAGTCCGGTCGAGCGAGTTCGAATTGCAGGAGTGACTCGTTGAGTTTCCGTCTCGGCAACTTAAGCAAGTACTTGGAAGCTGAGCAAGTCGCCGCCGGTTGGCCTGCCTGGCTGAGCAACGTCGCCGGCGAAGCTATCCATGGCTGGGTCCCATTTCGATCCGACGCTTTCGAAAAGCTGGAGAAGGTAGCGATAACAGTTGTCTGTATATTATGCATACATTTTTGAATGTTGTTGGATTTTGCAAAAAAAATCATAGAAAATGATTTGCTTTTTTTTTTTTTTTTTCCGGAAATTTGTATTGAAGATTGGACAAGGGACTTATAGTAGCGTGTTCCGTGCACGAGAGACTGAAACTGGGAGGATAGTGGCTTTGAAGAAGGTTAGATTCGACAACTTTGAGCCGGAGAGCGTTAGATTCATGGCGAGAGAGATTTTGATACTCAGGAGACTCAGTCATCCCAACGTGATCAAGCTAGAAGGTTTGGTTACTTCAAAACTATCTTGCAACATACATCTCGTGTTCGAGTACATGGAGCATGACCTCACCGGTCTTCTCTCTAGCCCTGACATCAACTTCACAACTCCACAGGTCAGTTTGATTTCAATACTGTTGATTTGATGTAGTACGGGAGGGTTGACTGTTGCTCTGGCATATATGCAGATCAAGTGTTATATGAAACAACTGTTGTCTGGACTTGATCACTGTCACACGCGAGGTGTGATGCACAGGGACGTAAAGGGTTCAAATCTGCTGGTGAACAATGAAGGAATATTAAAAGTGGCTGATTTTGGGCTAGCAAACTTTTGCAATGCTTCTGCGCACAAGCAACCTCTTACCAGTCGAGTTGTGACTCTGTGGTACCGCCCGCCTGAGCTTTTGCTCGGGGCGACGGAATATGGAGCATCTGTTGATTTGTGGAGTGTTGGCTGTGTTTTCTCTGAGCTTCTTCTCGGGAAACCTCTTCTTCAGGGAAGAACTGAGGTAAAACCACAATATGCTTTAGACCTTTTGATCCTCTGTATGCTGTTCTGTGTTTTACATAAAGAGTGGTGTTTCTTGAAATGTATGGTACAGGTCGAACAGTTGCACAAGATATTCAAACTATGTGGATCTCCACCTGCGGATTACTGGAAAAAGTCCAAACTTCCTCACGCAATGCTGTTCAAACCGCAGCAACATTACGATGGGTGTCTCC
The DNA here is from genome assembly GCA_900406535.1 of Noccaea bulbosa. Classification (NCBI taxonomy): domain Eukaryota; kingdom Viridiplantae; phylum Streptophyta; class Magnoliopsida; order Brassicales; family Brassicaceae; genus Noccaea; species Noccaea bulbosa. The sequence continues at coordinate 56,843 of OVBJ01000309.1, forward strand.
GAGATACCTTGAAAGAGTTATCCGACGATGACATCAGTCTTATAGAAACCCTTCTTTCTGTAGAGCCCCACAAACGTGGGGCTGCGTCTTCTGCTCTTGTTTCCCAGGTAACCATTTTATCTGTTAACTATGATAACAGCATCAATATCCGACGAAGACGTTGTTTTGTTAAATTGTCAGATGTTTTCAAAAGACATTACCTTTACTTTATTTTTCAGTATTTCACTGCAAAGCCTTTTGCCTGTGACCCCTCAAGCCTGCCTGTATACTCGCCTAGCAAGGAGATTGACGCAAAGCATCGAGAAGAAGCTACAAGGTCAGAATTTCATTCACTACCATCATTTTCTTTGGTCTTAATTCTCTTGGAAGCATTCATTGATTGTCTTCATATGTTGTGATTTGGAATTCCAGGAAAAAAATCAGCGGGAATGGGAGACGTGGTACAGAATTGAGGAAGCCAACACGGAAGCCCCCTGCATTTGCTAAAGCACCACCTGAAGTACCATTATTCTCTTGTTTGCATATTATCTGCATCTTTGAGAAAGGAGTTCCTAAACTTTCCCTTTTTTATCTGCTTGTAGGATGTACGACACTCTTCCCAGACATTTCAGAAACGTAATGGTCATTCAGTTCATACTTCGATTGATAGCGATGCCACTTTATACGGGAAACAGCGAAAGCCATCAGATCATGAGAAAGAAGAAGCTTCTTCTCATGTGAAGAACGCATCACAAGGAGACGTGCCTTTCTCAGGGCCTTTGCAAGTCTCTGTATCAAGTGGTTTTGCATGGGCAAAGCGACGGAAAGACGACATATGTGTTAGATCACATAATAGATCCCTCTCGAGAGGTCACATTCCTAACCTGTTGGGACCTTCCCCTGCTTTCAGTGAGAGCACTGACGCTGAGTCTAAGATAAAAGAGAATGGAAAGGACGAGAAACATGGGGGGAGGACAGATTCCCAAGACCGTGAATCATATGAGATGTTGAAGCTTTCAATGCTGAACAAGTGGAGACAACTTGAACGTCCAGATTCTTTTGATGCTTCGGATGAGTATCATTCACAGGAACTCTCATTGGCACTTTATCAGAGAGAGGAAAAGGCAGCAAAACGGGGTCATTTGGTACGTCAGTAGATAATAGAAGCAATAGCATTCCGTTTTTTCTTTTCCATCGTATCTAAAGTATAGCTGATACAGTATAGACCAAGTATACTCAGGTTTGCAGTGACGTTATAAGAATGAGTAGAAAGAGATCGAGATTGCTGTTTGATTGAGTGTAGCTTTATTACTTGATAGGAAAAAGTGGAGCATGCATGATTTGCTTTGTTTTCTTTTTAGGACAAGCTGAAAAGCGCACTCAATCATGCTAATGAGTAAAGACTTTGACAGGGCTACGAAGACAATGATGACAAAATCGAATTCTCAGGCCCCTTGTTGTCTCAATCTTATGGAGTTGATGAGCTTTTGGAACGCCATGAACGCCAGATTCGCCAGTTGGTTCGAAAATCTTGGTTCCAGAAAGGTATAACATGATGCTACTTAGTATAACAAGAAAGGGAGATAATGCTTTTTGATCTATTGTGCTATAGTGCGTAATAATCGGCTAGATATCGTGGTTTCGGATTCTACCCTTTGTGTTTCTTACTTTAAAGTTTAAACTATTAAGATCTTAAGACATGATGAGCAGCAGTAAGTGTATGGCTTTTTGAATTGCAGGAAAGAAACAGGGGAAATGACTGTACACAAAATTCGTCTGTCATAAAAAGCTTCCAAGAACTCAAAATACAACGATAACAAGATCTTCAGAAACTTTGATGATCAAGCAAATATGGAGAAAGCCATGAAGCATTTTTTTTGTTGCTAATGTTATTTATAACTTAATCTTTTTCAATAAGTTGAAATTTTGAGAATATAATTACTACTGGGGAATTTATGATTTCCATTTTCCAGGCATAATGTATAGTGTAGAGTTAGCTCTTGACTTCCAGGCATAATATAATAACTATATAGAATATCCAGTTGTATAATAGATCTGGATTTTTGTTATATTTACTGATTTATACCAAAATTGGGTTTGGGACCCTCTAGTTTCATGATGGTGATGGATGATGTGTATGGTAGTTATGGAACTTAATGATGTCCCGTGACGATGGTGTATGTGAGGCGTTGTTGGATCATGATATCGGGATGTGACGTTGGATATATCTATAGGGGGATCTGTACAATTTGTATTTTTGGTACAATTTGACAGTTTGAATTTGACAAAACAGTACCACATCGACAAACTGTATCCACAGGGATGTATTTTCAAGAATCTTCATTCATTTTTTTTTTTTTAGCAGTTGCATCAGGAACAATATGGTAATTTGGTTACAACATATTCGAACAAAATCTACAACAATGGATTGACCAAGGATGATAAAAGATCCTACAAGGATCTCTATCTTATGTATTCCTTTTAATAAGTATATAATGTTTTTTTTTGTCAACTTTCTTTGAACAGATTCCAAGTTTATATCTGTCCTTTAATCGGGTATATCATATATGATGCAGGTTCATTGCATTCTGCATCCTCGTTCTACCGATCGAAGATATATCAACCCACGCCTTATTCTCTGCAACAAAAAGTTTCAACAATCAAAAGAAATGGACCGATAAAATTATTATCCAGCAATCTAGACAAGTTGATATTGAAGTACCTCTCCAGTATCTTGAAGCCGAAGTAGTTCCAATCTTTCTGAAGGTCTCCTATCTGTCAANCAAAAAAAAAAAAAAAAAAAAAAAAAAAGTCATTGAGAAACAATTTAACGCAAGTATATATGGCAAGAGTTTGTGTCCATCTCTAGAGAGTGTTTAGCAGATGAACAACATTACCCAGAAACTGAAGCGTTCGGGATCTTGAGGTGTAGGTATCATAGATTCAACATTTAGAAGTATTTCAAGTCTTCTTCTGTCTGCGGAACAAAAGGGAAAAGATTAGTAAGAGTATACAAATGGCACAACTATCAATCATTCTCATGACATGACTAGTCACATTACCTCCTTGTCTAGCTGCTTCCTTTGCCCTGTCTAACCATGACCGAGCAAATGATGACGCACTGCTCGTCAGTTCCTGCAGCTGAAGAAGGAGAAAACGGAAAGGAAATAAACTCACTTTAGCGAATGCAGAGAAGTAATGCAATGGAATGCAACAAAGAGAGTACAATACTGCTGAGATAGCAATAATCATACATCTGTTTTCTCTTGGTCGCTTTGTGGTGGTATGTCTGTCACCCATTCAACCTCTGCAACACGATACCTGAAAAACAAAACGGATAATAAGAAGCTAAGCATTTGTGTTTGAATATGACTGAAATGAGGGAACAGTGTATCAAACAAAATTTAAACAACCGTGTTAGCAATAGAATGAAATGTAGAGCATGTATTAAAAACACAAATGCAAAGCTCTGGAAGCGATCAGAACCGGAAGACAAAGCTTACCCATCTTGATCCCAAGCTTTTACAATGCGGCACCTTCGATGGCTTTCCAGCTGTAAAAAGCAGATTGCTAAGTTAATCACTTGACAACACATGAAATAAACCCAAATAATAAGTGACAATGAAGCTCAAATCTTAGATAGCCTGACAAAGATTGTAACTGCAGAAAATGTACTCCTAAGACTACTGACTCAATGAAGGTACCCAAATATTTTGCGTTCTATAGTGTGAGTGTGTGACTATGTCACAGGATAAGGGATTTAGTCAAACTGATTTAAAGAAGAAGTAATGAAAATAGTATTCACCTCCAGGACAAAACGTCCATCCGGGAGTGGATCACACCTGTGTAATTCCAAAACATTAGCAGACTCTGTGTGAGTAATCCCAAGATAAAATCATCAACTGAAGGACATAAAATAAATATCATCAGAAAGAAAGAAGCAACAGACTCTGTGATTTCAACTTCGCAAGCAACATCCACTGGAGAACCTGTCGCGGAATCAAGAGCTACCTAAGAACATCGAAAATGGGCAAACTTCACTAGTCAGAAACCTTCTATAAATGTTTACCGAAGAAGAGAGAGGAAGCAGAAAAAAAGACACAACACCCACCATTCCCATCCGATGATTTCCCTCCATAATTCTTCTCACCTGTTTCAGTCAACACATGTTAATCAAAGTACACGATAAATGTTCTAAATGCAAACAACAATACTGCTGCAAGCTAGAATGACCGTATAAGTTTCAATTTAATTAGAGACCCCTTTATAATTAGAGACCCCTTTATATTGTCTTCACTTGACTTTCTTATAATTTTTTTTTCTTCCCAAAAATGAGTGTTTATATGTTTTTATGAAAGACTTTTACAACACCTTGTACAGTCTAAAGATCATACAGCAGTTTTGTGAAAGTGAGTCAGAAACGAAGGTTTTACACTAAAATGATCGCTGCAAAGAGTATGCTACTTAAGTTCTAGAATGCACAACTATAAAATAAATCGAAAGAACTAACCATTAGTCGATATCGTGGTTCAAATATGTGAAGAGACAACTTCTGACAGGGTATGATCACATCCATGACAAAAAGAGGCATACTTTCATTGCCCAAGTGGACCAGAGTGTCTTGCTCTGATTTCCTTTCAGCATACTCCTCTGGAAAGTTTTTTTGTATGATGTTATTCAGTGTCACACTGCCAACACATAATTGCTTCAGTACAAGAATTTTTAAACACAAGCTTTCAAGATCCAGTTACATGTATGATATGGCATGGAGCTATAAGGAGAACAGAGAGGAGTGCGAATATTTTACCTGACAGCGCATGTTCTTGGAGTCATAAAAATGACAGTTCGACATAGTGGACATTTGTTCCCTATATTCCACAAAGCATTAATAAGCAACACAATACTAAGAGAATACATTTTCGAGAGTAGACCAACAATCAACCATACAAAAACCTACCGCGATCCATTGACTGAAACAGGCATGATCGGCAGAATGTATGCCCGCATGGAGTTGTAACAGGCTCATACAGCAATTTCAGGCAAACAGTGCAATCAAAGTCATCAGACCGCTCAGCCTTTACATGGGCCGTCTTTCTCATCGAAGTAGGCAGAACCTTCTCCAATTCCTGGAGATTGGATCGGAGGGGATCGCTTCATGCAATCAGACAGAAACCCCAAACTTTAAAATCGACACATTCTTCTAGGCCTCAATACAGAAACAAGAATGGTACACATAGACTACCATACCTAAAGGGATCAATCTGTAGACCTGAGAGTATTGTCTCACGTGCTACCTCATATCGTTCGAGCTGCAGAATGAAAACAACAAAAATTGACATGTGTGACATGAAGTAGACTGAGAAACTATTGATAGTACCTTAGATTAAAAACTGATGACTAAAACAAAATGAATTTTAAGGCAGAAGAATAGCTCATCACATACCAACATAAGGGCACAAGCCTTTATAATGTATGACTTCACTGAACTGCTCTGAAGATTCATAAGCTTCTCGGCATCCTTAAGAGCAAGCTGCAGGAAATATCAAAATTTTCCAGAGCGAGTCAGAGTCGATAAAAGATGCAACTGCTAGTGACAGGTTAAGCAAGAAGAATACATACTTCCCCAAGCATCGACATATCAAAACCATACAGAGGTTCATTTTCGGAAATTGATGCAGATCTCTGCTTCAGATCTTGGCCAAATCTATTGAAAAAAAAAAAAAAAGCAAAAGGTTGGGAGATGGAGAGAGATAAGAATGCCAACAAGGTGTAATATTTATAAACTGAGCTAAAGGGCAAAAAATGGTTACACAATCCAATATAATCCTTAATCAAAACAACACGACAACTCCACTGGAAGTAAGAAAGATTGCATAGGTTTATGCAAGCTTACCTTATATAAGCAGAACTTCTATTGCCTAGAACAATAGGATTAAGAGGCTTTATAGAATTGGCTTTTGAATAACTGCTAATCGCCTGGAAACGGAAAAAGAAAAAGATACGTTATTGGCAAGAACAAAAACTGAGTTTCAGCATCAAAGCTTCAAACTACCACGAATTTGCAGAATAATCTACTGGAAAACAGGTCGATTAAGCAAGTATCACAAAGTTAAAAGCCAGAAATACAAAACGTTTTCATATGACTATTGCTATTATCATGATCATGTTCCCCAAAACAAGCTAGAAGATACTAAATAAAAGCAGCAAGAAAGAACACATATGAAAGGAAAAAGAAGAAAGAGTTTTTTGTATTTCACCTCTTCAAAGCTAGACTCTTTGAATGATTGGTTTCCCTTCTCTACGAGTTGAAAAACCTGATTGTGAATGTCCATTGGTAACGAATTGTCTGCTTCACTGAGCTGGAAAACCAAGAACACAAATTCCAGATGAACAAAGATTAACGAAAATCTCAATCCAACAATCGGAATTCAGAGCATGCATTGTTCGCAAAAATTACAACCATAAGAGAAGAAGCAATCGAGTGATCCGAGGACTCACCAGACCATAACTTTCGACTTCATCCAAGCCGAACAAAGTGAATGCCGGAAGAGAGTCTTCGTTCGACATGGAGCGATCAATTCAAGAAAGTGAAAAATCAAAAATTGAAAATAATTGGGGCAAGAGATTCAAGGGAAGAAGCAAGGAGAGAGTGTATCGTGTTCTCTTGTGAGTCCTTCGTTTGCGACCACGGAATAGAATACTCTACGTGTTTATTCTCTCTCCAAGCTTCCCTTTTCTGCAATCTCTTTCTCTCTTAAAAGGTGAATCCTTTTGTTTGTCTATCCTCCTTCTTCCTGATTTTTGGCTTGGAAGACAAATTGAGGGCACCAGAAATTACTCACTATATTTATTTAAATTTTTACAGTGAATAATTTCATTATATTTAAATTCTCGATAATAATTTCGATTATTAGGAAAGTTATTGAGAGACGAATTTTAAATGATTGTTAAAAAAAAAAAAAATTCATTTAATTGGTTAATGACTTCTAATATTTTTACTAAAATCTATTGTTATATATATATATAACAACATGTATGTATTTTGAATTGAATGTATGTTTTAACAACATGTGCAACTTTAGTTTGCTAGAAATTGAAAAAGCTTGTTCGGAGGATCTAGTTTCTTGCTTCAAACCAGACTTGAAGAGCTTGATCGTAGTTTGCATCCCTCATCTGTCGGATCAAGCAGAGGCGATTGCGGATGTTCTTGTCAATGAGCTTGATTAGATTGCCTGCAGAGAGATAGAGGATGTATTGTGTTATTGATCTAATGATTTTTAAAATCTATTAATTATCAAATCTATTATTATTTAAATAGTTTAGGTTTTAATGATTTGATGAATCCAATTTAACTCATGAAACAGTTTAAACAATTTAACTTATAAAATTAAGTTTTTAAAATACTACATATAAACTTTAGATTTTCAAAGTCATTAAAATTGATCGATTTTCTATCTCTATGCAAAATCAACAAAAACTCTTTATACATTTAACAATTATTTCAACTTTTAAAATCAAACAACTCACCGTAAATTCATCTTCTAATAATATATGTTCTTACCTTACTACCTTAGTTACAAATTGACAGTCAAAGGAAAGCTAAAAGTTTTATGTAATTAGAGATATTCTCAAAAGTTTTTTTTTGTCAAAAGAAAGAAAATTCAATTTTTTAAGATACAAAAAAGAAGTTGGAAAAAAGTGAAGAAAGACGTCAAAAAAAAAAGGAGGAAACCAAAAAAAAAAAAGATATAGGAGTATAGGACACCATGGTGTTCGTATCCAAGACAGAGCTCTTGTTGCTTCTGCTCAGTTGTCTGCTCGTTACATCGCTGGTACGTATGTTTGTGATCCTTAATTTCTTGTAATTGTTACTATTTGATGATTCTTGTTGTATATATATGTTATGTTTTATTTTGTTTTGTAGGTCGAGCTTTACCGGATAAGGCAATTGATTTGGTTGATGAGGCATGTACAAACGTAAGAGTTTGAAAGAAAGAGAATGCAGCTCGAGATAGAACTCCATGCCCTCGAAAAGGAGAAGGACAAAGCTAGTGAAGCTCGTCTTGTGGAGGTACAATTACTACTTTTGCAACATTTTTAATTCCTTAGGTATGATGATCTTAATATATAGCTGAGCTTTTTTTTTGTTGTTGTTTCTGTAGGTATGGAAAGAGCTTGATGACTTGAAGGACAAGCTTCAGCCTCTCAAAATGAAATACAGAAAAGAGAAAGAGATAATTGATGAGATTCGGAGGCTTAAACAAAAACGAGAAGAGCTCACTGTAGCTCTACAGGGCTGAGAGACAACCTGAACTTCCTAGAGCTGCTGATCTAAGCTGTGGTGCAATTGAGGAAGTGGAATTTGCAATTGCAAAATTACAAGAGAGTTCCAAAGAGAATGTGATGCTTACAGAAGTTGGACCAGAGCACATTGCTGCGGTAGTGAGCCGATGGACTGGGATTCCAGTGACTAGACTTGACCAGAACGACAAGGAGATGCTACTTTCTCTTGCTGATAGGTTGCACCAGAGGGTTGTTGGACAAGACCAAGCGGTGAACGTTGTGGCTGAAGCAATTCAAAGGAGGGCTGGACTAGGAAGGCCACAACAACCCACTGGCTCTTTCCTTTTCCTCGGT
>OVBJ01000310.1:0-27307 GCA_900406535.1 Noccaea bulbosa
AAAACTAAAATAATAAAATTTAAAATTCGATATAGTTTTAATCCCGTGCATTGCGCGGGTCAAATTTCTAGTAATATTAATATTCATAGATTTCGTCCTCAAATGCAGCATTTTCATATTTCTCCTTAAAATATTATTTATGAGTATTAATGAGCAAGCATATTAGAGAACAGCTTATAGTGAATGGTATCAAAGTGTATGCAAGAACATAATATCATATTTGGAGATATCCAACTTCTGAGATTCATATTATTATTAACATTGTTTTCTCTTATCTAAATTAACATTAAATCATTGCGAAAATGTATCTAGATTTAGGCGAAAAAGAGTCATAAACTAATTAATTAATTGAAATATCAAAGCTCACGGAAATTAAATCAGAAAACAAAGATTTAGTGATGTAAATCATTAGTCATGCTGTCAAGAGTCCATTTCTGAGCATTGAGGAGCATTGAGGAGCATATTGCCATGAGTTAAAAAGAGGACAAAATTCAGTGATAGTACTTATTTATCATACTTTCTTGAAAGCTTATGGACGATTTTCGTGCAAGATCAAGATCTTATCAAAACATAACCAAAACACACACAATCGAGCGAGTATGAGAGATAGAGCATAACCAAAACACATACAATCGACTATGAGAGATCGAGCATAACAAAACAAATCCCTAGATCGATGGGGTCGAAGAATTACCTTCGTCGGTCGGAGTAGTGGATATTTCCTGGATGCAGGGTTTTGTTATGATAAAGGTTTCGGGAATAGCTTTTTCTAGGGTTTTGACGGATTTTGTTGGGTATATATTTTGTAATATTTGTGCCACTTTATTATGGGTTGAAGACTTGTTTGGATAGAAAGACTCTTCTAATCATATGTTTCAACCATAAATATATATTAACTCCTATGATAGGGGAAAATCCGCGTTTTGCCAGAATTTTACCTTATTATTATTGACTTGGTTAGACACACCCATCGATCGAGTATATATATCTATTCATATATGTGTGTCAACTGTGAAGAGGGTCAAAAGATACGTAGGCTTGGATTAATTATCGCTAGATACATTTTTTTTGGTTGCTCTCATGACATGCAGTTGTAGATTTTCGGAGATTAATGTGAACTAATCCTGAAATCTCCCCCCCCTCCAAAAGCATACACCGACTATCAGCCTATCACATGAAACAAAGACAATCAACATATCTAAAATTACCATTTCATCTAGTTACTATATTTTTGTTATTGGTTTTTGCTTCTGTATTTTTTGTTTATAGAATGGATCTTTTCTAATCTGTGAGTGGTTAGAGTAATGCAACAATTTGTTGCGGTCGATGTGTGGTGATCATCATCACTATTTTTATATTGAATTATTTTTTACCTCGTAGAGCAATTCTTTGTAAATGAAAGAGAAAATTTAAACTTTAAAAAATGGTTCAAGCTAGAAAGAAAAAGTTAAAAGTTAAACATAACATTTGCTCCAATAGTATTGCAAATGCTATGGCAAAATAACATCATATGCTATGGCAAAGTAACATCATATGCTATTTTTGCTTCCAAATTTGGCATGAGATTATACAATATGCTATTTTTCCATTAAACTTTTTTATTTATAAAGTAGTCTTTTAATTTATAAATAGTTTTAATTTAACAATTCAATTATTTTGATTATATTTTTTCAAATATATTAAAATACTCATAATTCTATTAAAATATAAATAATATTTATTTAATAAAAAATAAAATAGCATAACCATAATAAACTTTAAAATTATTTTCAAAAATACTGAAATTTAAAAACATAAATCAATAGTTATATTATCTATAATTTTTAGCGTGATGTATTTTTTTAATATTATAATAATAACATTTAAAAAAATTATAATTGTAGATGTTTTTGCAAGGAAAAAAATAGATGATTCAAAATGAACTATTGTAGAGAAATCCAATTATATTGCAAATTTTTTGCCATTTGCAATGAGATATAGCATGAACCTTTGGAGATGGTCATACCTTATCATGCTATGTTTGTTTTTTTTTTTGTCAAACGAACCACGCATATTTTAAATTAAAATCATGCTATGTTTGTTACAATGAGTTCTTTGTATAAACTGCATTTGTTATGCTTTCGTAGGAAAAAACGAAAGTTCCTATAAAATAATAGTACAGTATATGATTAAAGGTTTGACTTTATTATTATCGTCAAATTTAATGAGCCCTCTTCTTCCTTGAACGCAAAGGAAGTTTCTTCGTTGGAAAACGCTCTCCAATTCACATCTCTCTCTCTGTATACACATGCGTATAGGTATATATATTAAAACTTAATTTCCTCTATGTCTTCTTCGATTGGTCCTATGATCGTTAATTAGTCTTCATGGCCACGAGTAGATCAGTCTCACATGTCTTAGGGCTTCTTATATGGATCTCTCTTCTCCTATTCGTCTCTAAAGGGCTATCTGAAAATTTCAGCTCGATATCCATCAACCCTTTTCCTTCTCCGGTTATAAGCTTTTTTTGTTAAAGCTCCGGTTATAAGCTCGCCGCGGCCGGGAAGAAGAGCTTTGGTGGTGAGGAAGTTTGACTTCACACCGTTCCTCAAAGATCTTCACCGGAAAAATCATGGAGGAGTTTCGCCGCCGGGAGGATCCGAGATCGACCAGAGATATGTCGTTGAGAAACGATCGACTCGTCCCATCTGGTCCAAACCCCTTGCACCACTGATTTTCTTGATTTTGCCTGTAAAATTTCGTCATTAATATTTTCTTTTTCAATCTTTTAGTAAGAATATAGTATTACACAAAATTTAATTCATATTATTTCTTGGGGAGTATATCATGTCTTGAATTATAGTATTTATTCTTCTTTTGTCATGTGAAGGTTTTTGTATTTTTTATTAACTCTCGGTGTAAATGACGATACGTAACTCATCTTTTTAGAACGAAACCTAACGTAAGTTCGTAGTAGATTGGTCACGTGAAGCGTTGACTTAATTGGTTTCCGACTTTCCGTCTCCAGATTTTGTGCAACCTTTTTTTGTCTAGTCTAAAGGAAGAAGACAACGACGAAATGACCTCATGTGCTTCTTCTCATTTGGCGCAACACAATTACACAAACCGAAGATTAAATTATGTTTATTTATATGGCCCATTAAAGTCGAAAGAAAAGAAGACATCTCTTTAACCAATCCCGTTGCTGGTTTACTTCGAACCATGCGGGTTTTATCTCCGGTTTTCTGGTTATTTGGTTTATTCTTAACCACAAACATTTGTTGCAACGCCGTCACCGCAAACTCTAGGCCGATTAACTGGTTTTTTCCGGCGGCGTCATTCTTATCAACAGAGCATAGAGAGATAGACCTCTGCGCGAACTCGCTGCGTAGCCAATTCCCACCAATTTTGTTATTTTATGGATTTTTTCTGCTAAAGCGCACTGGTAATCAATAGAGCTTGTTGGATTCTGTGGATAATTGAAGCTCATGTTCGACTTCGTCGCTTATTTGATCTGGTTTTGCGTTATCGAGCAGCGTTAATTTGATGAAATGTGTTGAATTTCGTTCTTCCCCGTTCATCTTCAGCGATGATTTTTCTGGGTTTTCAGTTCTGAATTAAACCCACCATCATATCGTGATTTAGGGCTTATGCTTGACGAGAATCTACTGAATTCAGTCGTAGACTAAGATGGCGATAAAAGCTAACAGTAGCCTGTTGTTCCTCGAAGAATGGTTAAAGGGAGTGAGTGGAATTAATATCTCTGGTGGTTTGGTGAAGCAGAATTCTGCTCCATCTGCGAGGTCAATTATTCAAGCATGGTCTGAGATTCGGGAATCTCTCCAAAGCCAGAAGTTCGATACTCGTTACCTTCAAGCTCTGAGAGCTCTGGTTAGCTCCGAGTCCACTATCCATGTCGCTGATCCACAAGCAAAGCTTCTTATTTCCATACTAGCTTTACGAGAGGTGTCTCTTCCTTCTGAGTCTTACACACTTGTTCTTAGACTACTCTATATATGGATTAGGAAGTCGTTTCGACTGACTCAAGCCCTTGTTGGCTCAGCGGTTCAGGCCATTCGTGGCGTTTTTGATGACAGGCGTAGTCTCCAACGAGAACCAGCTTTAGTAGCGCAAAGCGTTCTGGTCTCTGGTGCGTTTGCGTGCGTGCCTTCTCTGTCAGGAGAATTGAAGCTCTTGAGCTTGGAATTGCTGTGCAGGCTTTTGGAGGAAGAAGAGTACTCAGTGGTGGGACCTCAAGAAGAGCTTGTTTCTGTAGTGCTTGCAGGAATCGGTTACGCTTTATCTTCTTCGATTGATGCTCATTACGTTACACTATTGGATTTCTTGTTTGGTGTTTGGATGAAACACGAGGGTCCTCGTGGCAGTGTCACTCACGGTCTGATGATTTTTCACTTGATCGAATGGGTTGCGTCAGGTTATATGAGGTCTAATAATGTAACCAAAATGTCTCTGTTTGCGAACGAGGTACTAGAGACTTCTAAGGCAAAGTATGCTGTTTTTGCTGTCTTCATGGCAGCAGCTGGAGTAGTAAGAGCTTCCGCAGCAGGAGTCAGTAATGGTGCACAGAATTTTGAGGTTGTTTCTAAGCTTCGAAGTGTAGCGGAGAAACGTATGGAATCTGTAGCTCAGCTTTTAGTCTCTAGTGGTAATGTTACACTCGCAACCATGCAGAGAGAAGTTCCCCTGTTGAAGTGTTTTGCTATAGCCTTGGCTCGATGTGGCTCCGTTTCTCCCTCTGCTCCTCTCCTTTTGTGCCTCGCTTCTTCATTGTTAACTCAGGTATTTCCTTTAGGTCAGATATACGAATCATTCTGCAAAGCTTCTGGGAAAGGTTTTATTGAACCAGAACTCATCTGGGTCAGGGAGCATCTTTCTGATGTTATCTTCAAGGAATCAGGGGCCATAACGGGAGCTTTCTGCAACCAGTATGCATCAGCAAGCGAAGAGAACAAATGTATTGTGGAGAATATGATTTGGGATTTCTGTCAAAAACTCTACTTACAGCACCGTCAAATTGCTCTGATGCTTCGTGGTGTAGACGATATATTGCTTGGAGACATAGAGAAAATTGCAGAGTCATCTTTCCTCATGGTTGTCGTCTTTGCGCTAGCTGTTACGAAACAATGGCTAAATCCGATTGTGTCTGAAGAAAGAAAGATGGGGACATCAGTCAAGATATTAGTCTCATTCTCCTGTGTAGAATACTTCAGGCATATTCGTTTACCTGAATACATGGAGACAATTAGAGAGGTGATTTCACGTGTACAGGAGAATGATGCTACTTGTGTATCATTTGTAGAGTCCATTCCTGCCTATGATAGCTTGACGAGTCCGAAAGGTTTGAGAAATCATTTTTTTCTGCATATTCCATATCACAATTTGCTACAGGCTGATACATTTAAAAGATTTTGAATCTTTTTTGTTCTTCCGCAGACTTGTTTACGCAGAGGATAGAATATGAATGGTCAAGAGATGATGTGCAGACATCTCGAATATTGTTTTATCTTCGAGTAATCCCAACATGCATTGGACGGTTATCTGCTTCTGCCTTTAGGAGAGTCGTTGCATCAACCATGTTTTTGTATCCTTGAGAAAAAAATATAGAGATGTCCTTCACTATTATTTTTGTTTAGCCACAAGTATGATCTATCCTATTCCTTAACAATCCATTGGCTAGGTATATTGGACATCCTAACAGAAAAGTGGCACGAGCATCTCATACTTTATTGGTAGCATTTCTCTCTTCACCAAAGGAATCAGAGGAGGACGAAAGAAACCAACTCAAAGAACAGCTTGTTTTCTATTACATGCAACGATCTTTGGAGGTACCTAAGCTAAAAGAGAATAATGGATGTAATGTAGCTCTTTTCCTGTTTATTCATCACTAACTAAGTCATGGTTTGTTGAAATAAATGCAGCTTTATCCTGAGATCACACCTTTCGAAGGTTTAGCTTCTGGCGTTGCAGCCTTGACCCGACATCTACCTGCAGGAAGTCCTGCTATATTTTACACTGTTCATAGCCTTGTTGAGAAGGCTTCTACATTTAACACCGATGCATTGCAAGGAAGAAAGTCTGATTCCGGTAATGAAATTCTTGAGTTGCTTCTGCGACTTGTCTCTTTGGTTGATATACAAGTAAGTTTCTCCTCCTGTCATCTCTACTAGCAAATGGCTCATATGTTAATGTTATCTCTGTCTTTGTATGCATAATTTGTTCTTTCTTGGTGCAGGTGTTGCCATATCTGATGAAGTCATTGGCACAGCTTATTTTAAAGTTGCCGAAAGAAAGGCAGAACATGGTGCTTGGTGACTTGTATGGTCAAGTGGCTGAGTCAGACGATGTTATTCGCAAGCCTTCTTTGGTCTCTTGGCTACAGTCACTGAACTACTTGTGTTCTAATAACCGGATTAACGGCTCCGCTTCTGGACCAGTGATAGACACTTCGAACCAGTTGGCTGCTCGGCTCTAGGGATCTCCTCATAGTTTGCAAACTTGTGAAATAGAATTCATGTTTGTTCTATATTTTGTTATCGTAAAATTAAGTTAATAATTTTTTTTTATAAATTATGATATTATCGAGTTATGACAAACTATGCAAAAGAGTTTCACTCCGACAGACTAAAAGTTGAGCTTAATAATTTGTTCATATGAATGTTTGATTATGATAACATTGGAGAACTAGGCCTGAAAATTCAAGAGAAACTGAAGGCAGACTAGAACTAGGCCTGGAAATTCAAGAGAAACTGAAGGCAGACTAGAACTAGGCCTTGCCCTTCTATATAGCCTGAAGACTTCAATATATATCTTAGCTGCCAATTCCTTTAGAATATGATTCCGATGGAGCAATAGATAGAGGATGAGGAGAAGGAGGAGGAGGAGGCTGCTCAAAAAGAGGCTGTAGGGGTAAGTCCCAAACTGCATAGGGTGTCAAAATGGGTAACCCGACCCGAACCAACCCTAATCCATACGTGTTTGAATGTTATAGGATCCGATTATGACCCGATTCATTTATTTTGTGGGTTGTAATTTACAATTCAAACCCAATTATGTTAATACCCATGAGTTAAATGAGTTGTATGGGTACCCATATATATAAAAAATAAGTAATAATTTTTTTAAAATATACTATATATTATTAAAAAAATCAACTAAAACTTCCTAATAACAAAAGTTATAGTAATATTTATGTACTAAAACAAAATAAAATAATTATAATTAGATAAAACATAGAATAAAACCTTTATGAATACTCATAATTACATTTTTGAATGATAAATATATGGATATTTTATATTTTTAAGTGCTAAATTTATGAATATTTTACATATTTATAATTTTTCTTTTTGTTTTGATAAACCTATGGGTACCCATAATCCTAATGGGAAATCCTCATAGACTATTAAGGTCAACTCATAAAACCCATTTATTTATATAGATAAAAAAATTTAACCCAAAACCATTAAAAATTTTCACAGAACCATTTTGACACCACCTGAAACAAACTAAGTATAAGAAGGATAACTTAGCAAAATATATTAATTATCATTCTACGGTCATTTTGTACTCGTTCCTACCCAATAACAGCTCCATTGGGATTGGGTATTCATAAGCAGTATTTCACAAGATATAATGCTCGAGGCATCACATTATGGTGAAGTAACGAAATATATAACGCCCAGAAAACGTTTCTTGATATAATGCCCGAAAGATATTATGGTGAAGTAACGAAAGATATAATTAAAGTAACTTCTCTGATCTGGTGATTATGTTCATTCATCATCATATTATGGTGAAATAACGAAAGATATAGTGCCCGTAAAAGAGAGGAGGAGGAGGAGTAGGAGGCTCAAAGAGAGGCTGCCGGGGTAAGTCCCAAACTGCATGGTTTCTGTTTTGCGAGACCTGAAACAAACTGAGTATAAGGAGATGTATTTGACCAACGAAAATTGTGAAAGTGTAACTTAGAATTTAGTTACCCTTTGAATATGGTATTGTTGTTGATCCTCAGCCATTAATAGCTCCTTTGAAATTGTATGTCTACAAGAAGCATCGCCATACTTATAATATCTATGAGGTGAAAACAAAGCATGAAATTGGAGAAAATGTAACCTAATATGAGAGTTAAGGAATCAACTGAAATCACGCAAAGAAACTAGGAGAAAACTTAAGCTAATATGAGTGAAATCTTCTTTAGTTACCTTCTTCAAAGCTTCGGATTTTACTTGACTATCAACGGTTTCTTTATCATCTCCTTGCAGCTGATTCAAAAGCAAATAAACCATGATCAACTTAAGCTAGAATGAGATTTGAGGAATTAAAGTGAAATCTTCTTCAATTACCTTCTTCAAATTAATGGAAAAAGAGAGGAAACGAAAGATATTTGATAAGTAACTTCTCTGATCATCTTAACGGGGCATCATATTATGGTGAAATAACGAAAGATATAGTGCCCGAAAAATGTTCGAAAGTGTTGCAGTTCAAGATGAAACTCATGAATATTATCATTATTAGGTTTGCGTTATGAATTGCAATCCACAGAATATTATCAAACTAACTATTACCATAAGTTCATGATACACGTCATACGGGGTTGACGCTGTTTGTTCCATATTTTGCTAAGTTTGTATGAGGTATATATGAACTTATGGTAATAGTTAGTTTTGTCAGTTATGATATTATTATATCTGCAAGTATTGAGTTTTTCCAAACCAGTCTTTTATTCTTCGCATGGATGAATCCGAATTCTACAATGGAGCTCTTGGATGAAATTTTTAATTTCATTTTTTAATTTGTGAGTCAATTTTCTCAGTTTTTATTGGGTCAAGGCTCTTAATTTTTTTATTTTCCGAACAGATTTATCTAATTATTATGAATGAATCCGTATTATGCTTTATTAATTGCCTTTTTTTTTTTACAACGACCTCATAGACCGACTTCGTGCATCCAAACCATTATTTACATCATGCCACTATTTCACCAAGCCTGAGTTCGAACAGTGAAGTCCCAAACTGTTACAGCAACTAATTCAGACGACTGTAGGCAAAAATACCGAGACAGCCAACGGCCAAAGCAAGAAGAAGAGGTACAGTTGAGGATTCGAAGCTTTGTGTTGTGCTGTTTGTTCTGTTGATGTCTAGTCTCTCTATGCGAGACCTTTCTCCAACGTATTCCCGAAGAAGATTGCTTAGCGTGTCCATTTGATGCATTATCTGCCGTTGTCCCCGAGCAACCAGTAAAACCTGTCCAGATGATTGTCCAGATGATAAAATATAAGAAAATCCCTTAGAGAAATGAAAGATTATCTTATATTCATTGATAGACCCATCCACTGTCTCTACTATTTCTAGATCTCTCTCTCTATATATATATATATATATATGCTATGGTGTTACTTTGTCTATTAGAGTGAAGCAATCAAGATAAAAAGTTAAGCATAAATGTGATTCTAATTTTGGTGAGTTGTAAACATACCTCTTCCATCAGAGGAGATTCCCTTACGAGCTGAGATGCGGATGCGGAAAACGATAAGAGGGATCCGTTACCGTTCTCGATTGGCAAAGCTAAGTTATGTTGACTACCTGACGCAGCTATCCTGTTGGGAACCTTGGAATTCAACTCTTCAATGCGGGATGTGAATTCATCCATCCTCTCGTTCAGTGTTGATATTTGGTCTGACAGCTGCGTCATAACACCCTGTAGAAGAACACCATAACTGTGAGCCAAAGTTATGACTTTGCAACAAGAGAACCATAGATTGAAAAAGATCTCAGGGGCAAAAACAGAGAGACCACTTTACTTGATTTGGAAGAGTGGCAGGTGAAGCAGGGGCTCTGGCATCTAACATTCTGTTGTTCACAGCAAGTCTTGTCAAGTTAGGCAAGACTTTGTCTCTTTGGCTTGTGTAGGACTTTGATACACCGCTGTTCAAACGTGCATCATCACACAAGTCAGATGATTCCCTGACGTAACATATGTTGTCTTTATTCTTAGATTCTGTCTATTTCTCAATTTTAACCTATCACAAGGAGAAGGACTAGAGGATACCCGTGAAGATATTTCATTCTACTATCAGCAGACGCTCTTGAGAGGGCTTCTTTAGGGCTAGAAACTGTATCGTCATCTAAGCTAAGTTTGTTCTTCAAGTCATCTGGCAAAGCCTGAAACATAACCAAGGAGCCTGAACATATCAACATCATGTCATGGCATAATCAACCGGATCTGGGTGTGTAATAAAACACGAGTCTAACCATAACATCATTCACAAGCCTCTCCAGCTGTATCTGTTCAATATATGTATGTGGAACATATGAACCTTCCAATCCAAGTTGGTCTGCCACATGTTTGACGAAGGAACGGTCTCTGCCTTGTACCTTCATAAAGAGTTGGAAAAAAAGTTGATTATTAGTTTCAAAATACAGCCCCAAAGACACAGTATACACTTTTAGAGAGAGCAAGAGAAGCAGATACTACCTGAACATATGTCCGGTTCAGCTGTTCCAACCAATCAGTCTTCACAATAACCTTGTCATCATCAAAGATATGGCTTTTTCTTTTCAAGATCGATGCAATGGTATAACCCAATGCCATTAATCCTCCAAGAAGGCGAACACTAACTTCAAAAGTTATTCTCGGTGATATTATAAATGGACGATCGGTAACCCACTCCTGAAAGCAAAAGATAGAACCGTAACCATTCATTTTAGCTTTGATATGAGATTAGAATGTGGTGTTTATACGGAAGGAAAATAGTCTGAAGAATTATTGGCCAAACCTCAAACATGAGATTGTATTTTCCATCCCGGTTCCTCATTCTGAGGTATGATTGGCATGCTTCAGGATCCTCGCCTGGTGGTAGCAGATAGATGTCGTAAGTTTCCTCTGTACGTTCCTTGAAATCTTCCGACAGAGCTGCCTTCATTTGTTCTGGTGTTACAGCCTTTGTTGACTGCAATAAGATAACAGAGCTCACTCAAACCGAGGGAAAATTGCTGCTATAACACTGCCATTTGCAGATAATATAAAATTCCACAATCTAACACATTTGAACAATAAGAAATTATGTAACCTTTAATATATATGTCGGGTTCTGAAAGCCACTGAAGGGGTTAAACTTGTTTTGGATCTTAATATGAGCTGTCTTCAGATCAGGTTCAATAAACGCTTTGTACATAGGATAAACCTGGTTGGAGAAAAACACATAAACGAAAATTTACTCAAAAACAAACAGTAGGAGTCATCATTCAATGCTTTATCCATATTTGAAGAAACTCCAGACAGCAGAGACGAGAGTAAGGAGACAAAAAATTGAAAAAAGCAAGAGATTAGCGTGAAAACCGTCTCAGATATTTGATGGATTATTTCTTCAGGTTCCTGGCCAGCACGTTGAATGTCCCGCAAAACACGCTTGACAAGATCAAAATGCACTCCACCAGTGACAGAGACACGAAGATCGAGCAAAGGCCGTAGCTTCTCACTCAAAGCGTATATGCCTTCAAGAATAACAATGCGAGAGCTAGGCACCTCAAGCGTTCTATACAAAAACACGAAAAAAAAAAACCAATAAGTCATTGCAGATGTATAACTCTTATCAAATGAAAATATCATAGATCTTAGTATAATCACGTTGTCCATCAGCCATCATCACTAAGTCAAGTGGTTCCCAGGAATTCAAGTGCAATACTGTCTGTCCACAAGTTTTCAACTGTAGCATATGCATCAACAGGGAATGTAAATACCTGTAACCAATTCGCGTACTGGACTTGAAGTCATATATTGGAACCTGAACAGATTTTCCATCCTTTAGGCCATGTATATTGTCAAGAAGTGTCTCATAGTCTGTCAACCGTGGGTCTGCAACAACAAATAAAATTGACAATATTTCCAATTCAGACTATATACATAAGAAAGAAATGATTGAATCAAGCCAATAACAAGAAGGGTGTAACATAGAGGTGCAGGTGCATACCATCAAAGTTTCCATCAATCACACGAGTACCATCATTGTAGTTGTCCATGTTTATGATAGCAATACTAGGCATGAAGTTCATAATTTTCTCCGTGAAGATTGTTTTTCCAGCTCCAGAAGGACCAGCTAACCCAACCAAAATGAGCCCTTCGTTCTTCTGAGCCAACAACTGGCAAGCACGAATAACAGCGTAGAAACCCTTTTCAAAAGACAACGGATCCTCAATTGGGACTATCTCATATCTTCCAGAGTCCTTTCTTTTGATAAGCTGAACTTGATCCCGCAACAGACCATGCCTCCGGCGAGGTGACAGAGCAACAGAACTATCGAGCACCATTGCAAGTAGCAATGAAGAAGATGATCTGGGAGGCACAAATTACAATCAAAGAAAAGAATTTTCCGGTTTTCAATACGTTACGAGTAAGCTAAAGATCATTTTCATCAACAGCTTCATCGTATTCACAAGTGCAGATGCATACGAACCGTTACCAACAAATTTAACAATATTAAGTCTAGTCGGATCAAAGATGAGCAGAAATTTCAATTCAGTGTAACAAGATCGATCAATATTTCATCAGACGCAGTGTAGAAGATTGACATGCGTATTAAAAACACTCAAAAATGGAAGATTTGAGCTTCCAATTTTACTGCAACGCGAGCTTCGAGAACACTATGCCCATGCGATCAAGACGAGTAAATCAAACAAAGACTCAACGAATAACATTCCGAATCTGATCGTAGAAAAGAAGAATCAAAGAGCAATAGAGAAGACAAAGCGAGAATCTCTAACTAACGTTTAAGACTACACCTCACCGGAAAAGAGTCAAATCGGAGAAGAAAAACTCGCGCGAGATTATGCTAAACGAATCTCCGGAACCTGGAAGAAATTGGAAGAATACAGTTGGAGATATTTTCGTAGCAGTCAATGAGAGTCAGAAAGACGATGACGAGAGAAGAGAAAATCACTAGAGTGAGATCAAACAGTAAACCACTCATAGCAGCTCATTTCACAAGTTGAATTTTCTCCGGTTTTTAATTCACTCGGTTTATCAAACATTGGACCGAGTTTAAAATTTCGGGTTTCTATTTCGGTTTCATATTGCTATGATTAAAATGAACCGAACTAAACCGAAAATAGATTAGCTAACTTAACCATTGCGAGCCGTTAGTCCACGTTAACGACTATGACCGTCACACGTCACTCACGGTGAAGCAGCGACGACGTGGAAAAAAGTTTACCTTCTCAATCCTCTTTCTGTCGTCTCCGTTTCCTGTCTTCTTTTTCTTCCACTGGAAATTTCGCAGGAGATAGAGTGAGAGAGAAATAATGGCGAAGCTAATACTTCTTCACGCGCCTCATTTAGTACCTAGATTCAGCAGCGGTAGATCACTGATCTCCGCATCGGCTTTATATAGAAGACCTCTCCTCGTGAATCCCCAATTATCCTATATCGGCCCTCGTCTTCGTTCTCCTTGCAGTCGGAGATTCTCAGCTCGTGCCTTCGACGATTCACCTGCTTCATCGGCGGAAATGGAGACAGAGAAGCAGGAACAGCGGCGGGATGGAGTTTCTCGGGAAAGAGACGAGGACTATCCTACCGGAGAAATGGATTATGAGAGTAGGAACGCGTGGGAGAGTTTAGTTGTCAAGTTTCGGATGCTATTTGCTTTTCCATGGCAGCGTGTTCGCAAGGGAAGCGTATTGACCTTGACATTGCGCGGCCAGGTTTCGCCTCTTCTCATTCCTGATTCTGGTTGATTGTTCGAGTGAAATCAGTTGACTTGGAATTTGGAAAACAACAATGTATCAAAGTTTCCATTGTTCTGATTTTCTTCGGGAATATGATTCCTGATTGGGTTGAAATTCTTTTGAATTTTGTTTTGTCTATGTTCAGATCTCTGATCAGCTAAAGAGCCGTTTCTCTTCAGGGCTTTCCCTGCCCCAAATCTCTGAAAATTTCGTGAAAGCTGCATATGATCCTCGTATTGCTGGAGTCTACCTTCACATTGAGCCTTTGAGTTGTGGGTGGGGAAAGGTTGAAGAAATTCGAAGGCATATATTGGATTTTAAGAAATCAGGTAGCTCCTGAATCTACATTCTTCTATTAAATATCATTGTTGTTTACTCACTCTCTAGCTTTCTCATGCTTTCTGTCACCTAATCAAACACATGTTTATCAGGTAAATTCATTGTTGGGTACATCAACATATGTGGACTAAAGGAGTATTATCTTGGCTGTGCATGCAGCGAGCTCTATGCTCCGCCTAGTGCCTATTCCTTTCTGTATGGTTTAACTGTTCAAGCATCTTTTCTTGGAGGTAAGGGATTGTTTCTTTCTTTGCTCATTTTCTCATTCTCCTTGGTGAAGGTCCTAAAGCTGAATATGATTAAAAACAAAACAGTACTTGGCGCAATTGTCTTGAATTAGTTGTTTTTCAAAAACGTAGGTGTCTTCGAGAAAGTAGGGATCGAACCTCAAGTTCAAAGAATTGGAAAATATAAAAGTGCTGGAGATCAGCTTTCTCGCAAAAATATATCCGAGGAAAACTATGAGATGCTGAGCGTGCTGCTTGATAACATT
Source organism: Noccaea bulbosa (assembly GCA_900406535.1). Taxonomy (NCBI): domain Eukaryota; kingdom Viridiplantae; phylum Streptophyta; class Magnoliopsida; order Brassicales; family Brassicaceae; genus Noccaea; species Noccaea bulbosa. The sequence continues at coordinate 14,551 of OVBJ01000310.1, forward strand.
TATGCAAATTGGCTGGATGGTGTTTCTGATTCAACAGGTGCGAGACTTTTGTTCCAAAATGTTGCTATGGTTTTAACGGTTTAGTTCTCTCCTGAGTGGCTTCTGCTTAGAGCTATGCAGGAAAAAAGCGAGATGATGTTGAAAGTTTCATCAATCAAGGAGTTTACGAAATTGAAAAGCTAAAGGAAGAGGGTCTGATTAAGGATATTCGGTATGATGATGAGGTAAACTACCACTTCTATTCTCTTATGCTAGATGGGATTCGATACCTCTTACGAAATCCCAGAAGTGACAATCGTTGTTCTTTCATCCTGTATCATGAACTTTTCCTTTTGGATTTTTTGGTATCCTCTCAAAATGTTGTGATAGGCTATTGACAGTAGTTATATAGATTCCCTTATAAAGCTATTCGAAAGAGAATTGGATACTGGCTCCCTACTGTTTTTGATCTATATCATTCAATTTGAATGCTCCTGCAGGTTATATCGATGCTAAAAGAGAGGCTTGGAGTCGAAAAAGACAAAAAGCTTCCTACTGTTAATTACAAGTAATTAACTCTTGCTATATGGAATTTTCAAATTGAGGCGTGCTGAATCTAGAGCTATAATCTTTGTATGTACAATTGGCTCAAGCCTTGTGGGGTAATGTATACATAATGGGTCGTAGCCTCTCGGTGGGTTCCTGCATTATTTAGATTTGGATAAATGAATATCCTGTGGAAGTGATCATATATGCCTTCTTTTTTTTTTTTTTTTTTTGCTTATCATAGGCTATGGTTCCCTTTTAGCCTCATGCAGTGTTATAGTTTTACAGGCTAGTAACACGCAGGTATTCTCAATTGAAATACTTGTATGCAGGAAATACTCAGGTGTTAAGAAGTGGACTCTTGGTCTTACCGGCGGCCGGGACCAAATAGCTATTATTAGAGCAGGAGGAAGCATTTCTCGGGTGAAGGGTCCGCTAAGCACTCCTGGTTCATCTATTATAGCAGAACAACTAATTGAGAAGATCCGCAGTGTAAGAGGTAGGTCCATTTTTTCTTATGTTCTCATCTACAAGTATGTGCTCTTCAACAGTAGCTCAAAGCTTTGTTTTTCCCACTTTTCTCTTGAAGAGTCCAAAAAATATAAGGCTGCCATCATCCGTATTGACAGTCCAGGAGGCGATGCTCTCGCTTCTGATTTGTAAGTAGTGGTATCAAGTGTCCAGTAACTTACAAATATGATATCCATCAAACTTTGGAAAATCTTCTAGGCTTTATCATGATACTACGTATTTGGTTGCACAGAATGTGGAGGGAGATCAAACTACTGGCTGAAACAAAACCCGTCATCGCATCAATGTCAGATGTGGCAGCAAGCGGAGGCTACTACATGGCAATGGCTGCAAACACCATTGTTGCTGAAAATCTGACATTGACCGGCTCGATTGGAGTTGTCACAGGTGATCTTACTTTGTCTACTTGCCCAAAGAGAGAAACTTGTGTGCTCTGCATCTTTGTACAAATACCCCTTTCACCCTCCCCATGCTTGATTGCTTTTTGTTTGTTCATGTTGTTGCAGCAAGATTTACCTTGGCCAAACTATATGAAAAGATTGGCTTCAGCAAGGAAACTATATCTAGAGGAAAATATGCTGAGCTTCTTGGGGCTGAGGAAAGACCTTTTAAGTGAGTGACCACACTCTGTTTATTACAACGATTCACCTTGTTATATGCTCTGACCTCAATTATCTTTACAGGCCAGAGGAAGCAGAACTGTTTGGGAAGTCTGCACAGCATGCATATCAGTCTTTCCGAGATAAAGCCGCCTTATCAAGATCGATGCCTGTAAGATTTCTCTCCTGTATACATATGCTTTATTATTTTTCAGGACTTAAAAATATTTCTTGTACCATTTTGTTCCTAGATCGACAAGATGGAAGAAGTAGCACAAGGCAGAGTCTGGACCGGTAAGGATGCTCATTCTCGTGGTCTAGTCGATGCCCTTGGCGGGCTTTCAAGAGCTATAGCCATCGCTAAGCAGAAAGCTAACATTCCTCTTCACAAGAAGGTTCGTCTCATCTTTGTAACAAATCTTTAATTCTCAAGACAGCACAGAGAAGATGATGACATATTAGATACTTTGGTTTGTCTACAGGTAACACTTGTCGAAATTTCGAGACCGTCTACATCACTACCAGATATCTTAAGCGGTATAGGAAGCTCGGTGATTGGAGTGGACAGAACATTGAAAGGTCTGCTCGATGAATTAACAGTCACCGAAGGAGTTCAAGCTCGAATGGATGGAATCATGTTTCAGCAGCTTGGCCGTGATTCTTTAGCAAATCCCATCATTGATTTGCTTAAAGATTATCTCAGCTCTCTCCGATGAATTCCGACACTATTACCAAATCTCATTTGTTCCGTAATTAATGAAACTTATCTGTAAAGCCATCTTACTTACTAAAACTTTCATATATGTAGATGAAATGAAACCGATGAAATATTTCAAAGCAGTTTTCATATTCAACTCTAATTAATTCAAGAAGTGAATGTGAAAGAAGTTTTAAGTCTCACCAATTTACAGTTTCAAATCTCTACACTCACATACACCCTTCTTTTAGAACACCAAAGTGAAGCGTAAATAAAAAAGCAACAATAATGAAGACCTCCATGAGCATCATCATCTTCTTCGTAGCCGTTCTTTCCATTTCTACTCTCTCTTTTGCCAAGAAAAGCCCTGTGGAAGCTTGCATAAGAAGAAACATTGCTCAATCGCTCTCTCTTCCTCCTTCAAGCAAACCCACAACATCTGATTCCGAGGTGTCAGACGACGTATGCAGAGACGAGGGACGAATCATCATGTACTTCTTGAAACTGAACGGTAAGTTCCCACCTTACTACGTCAAGGCATTGTGCAAAGTATTTGGAGACGACGAAGAGAACGTGAAGGAATACGTTACCGATAAATGGTTGAATCATTCGGAGAAGCTCCTCGATAGCCTAACTTGCATAAAAACAAACGTCTTGATAATCAAGAAGAGCCCTGTGGAAGCTTGCATAAGAAGCAACATCGCTCAAGCGCTCTCTCCTTCACCTTCAAGCAAACCCATCACATCTGGTTTCGACGTGGCAGACGAAGCATGCAGAGACGAGACACGCATCGTCATGTATTTCTTGAGATTGAAAGGAATGTTCCCAACTTATTACGTCAGGGCAATGTGCAATGTTTTTGGAGACGACGAGAAGAAAGTGAAGGAATACGTTACTAACAAATGGTTGAATCATTCGAAGAAGCTCCTCGATAGCTTATCTTGTGCTTCTCTATAAAAATTTGTAATTTATTTTGAGGTTTTAAAAAAAGAAACAAAAACTTAATAATATTCTCTTTATTACAAATTAACAACGAAATTGGTCGTGAGTGTAACGCCCCCGCCGCCCATCCCGGTGAGTCACCCCCGCCCTCCTCGGCTCGTGGGCCCCACCCATGTCCGACGGTCGGTGCATTATTTTTTCCGAGGCTCGGAGAACGTATTTACTATCCCTACAACCATCACCCGACCTTTTCCCGTGTTTTTTCCTAACTCACACAGTTTCGCAGAGGACTTCCCGAAAGGTCACCCATCATTCCACTACTCCAGCCCAAGCACGCTTAACTTTGGAGTTCTTTATGGGCCTTTGACCGAAAAGGTAAGTGCACTTTGATGACATAGGTAGCCAAATCAATTTTTTTAACCTCTTTCTCATTTATTACAACCGGGATGTTACAGTGAGTGTTCCCATGTAAATGACGCTTTTATATTCAATTACTTCAGTGAATAATGTATCTCCGTAATATTCTCCGAGAGATATACGCCTGAGAATCTCACCGACGAAACTGATTTTCACCGCTGATGGCTCGGTGGGGACCACTACAAGCTTCACGGAGTTTGACGCGACCCAGAAATTTCCACCGTCTGTTCTCTTATGTTGCTCGGACCCAGTATCGACGGTACAAAAATATCCCACGGTACAATGATCTTTTGGACCCTTGATCTAAAAGATCCTCCCGATCTTTAACGCCAACCGCTAAAAGATAAAAAAGACAAGTTGACTGGAAAACCAAAAACAAAAAGGTCATATTCCACCGGTTTACAAAAATTGACCAAATCAAGCCGAATCGGTACAAATTTCCATTAACCTTGGGCCAAATCTTGTGCTGAAAGATGTGAAGTAATTTAATTTAACTATTGCTGTTCAATAAAAGTATCATCTAACATATAACTAAAATATGATTTAAAAGTAGTATGATATAATTGACCATGCGAAAAATCATCTAACATATAACTAAAATATGATTTAAAAGTAGTATAATATAATTGACCATACAATATGCCAAAAAAGTAAAAATTATATTGAAATGTTAAAACTGCTTATATTTTGAAATAAAAACTTCTAAAATTGCTAATATATAAAAACATAAGAAGTATGAAACTAGAATAAGTCTCACTTATATATGGATATATAGTAATATATTTATCTCGTAAAAATTACAAAATAGAACAAAAATAATAATTAATCGTGAAAATTTATTAGAATTATCTTTACAGCTCTGCAGCCCCTTAATTCCTGCAATTCTAGTGCAACTCTAGTGCAATAACTCTAGTGCAACAAGGCAGGACGGTTTGGATCAATAGGACGATTCAAATCAATAGGATGAGTATTTTATATTTTTTTAGTCGGTTCAGATCGGTTCCAATCAGGTTAAAGGTTAAAGTTGATTCATATAGTGTTTATAAGCATCAAATGTTTATCCGGAAAAAAATATCAGGTTCAGATCGAGTCATTTTAAGGATGTTATACCAAACATACAAAAAAATACACTTATCTACCCAAAAATATACGAAACTATCCAAAATACATAAAATACCTGAAAACAAGTAAAAAAAAAAAACTAATAAATTTTATAGCCTATACGGACTCATATCATAGCATTAAGGTCTTATATGCTAATTCTGTCTTTGCCTAAAATTATATATCTTTAAACTATCTAATCACATTGCGGATTAGCTATTTTTGTTCAAATTGCAATCTTATTTTATTATATATATATAATTTGCAATTTAGTCAGATAGCTTTACTCTTGTCCGGATTTTAACTTTTCTTTCTGTGAACTTAGAATGATGAATGCCTCCTGTTCCGCCTATTTATTCATCTTAATCGGATTAGCAACTTTTTTAATGAGCTACAACAAATTGAGGTTTGATCTATTGCTTTGAGGAAGGTTTTGATGAACCTTGGCTTAATTATATCCTCTTTTCTTCTTTGTGGAAAGTTATTATCAGAAAATGAGTATTTGGGTTGCTTTGTAATTACACTCCTATATACTTTGGTTCCTTAATTCCAGTTTCAATCTTCAAGATCCTAAGACGTGTGGTATTAGGTATGTGAGCATCCGAAATGAATGTGAGGTTGATAGTTATCATAGGAAGAAAAAAGTATATTGTTACCAAGACCAAACTTTGGTATCCTCACACAATGATTACCGAAAGTCAAGAGTTAAAAGTAAGGAACTTCGATATCTATATGACCAAACCATATTTTAAACAGTAATCATCTTTATTAAATAAAATAAAAGCAACATTAACCGGATATCTATATGATCAACGGTTGATTCTGAAACAATCACTTTATAATTATATCTAAAATCCAAACTAATGGTATAGTCACTTCAAAGCTTAAGAATTCCGGCGAAAGTTCCAAAAAGTGTTCCGATGTAAAGATTGCCTTTGAATTCATTAACCTCGCTGACCAAAGTATTCCCAAACTTGTCCTTCACCGAAATTTTCTGAAGCACCTTACCATCAGAACCAACTTTAACCGCCGACGGGTTTGTTGGTCCGGTGGCTGAATTCACAACCGAAGCAACCCAAAAGTTTCCAGAAGAACCGATCCTTTTGATGTTGTCAGGGTTTGAGACCGAGTTGGTGAAGTCTTCGGAAGAGCCAGCTTTGGGTCCCTTGATCCAATATCTCTTGATGTTACTCTTTGTGAACTGACTGACCAACACGAACGAACCGTCTGAGCTCACAGCACACCCGGCTGAGCCACTTAGACCTTCCATCAATACAGTCACCACCTTTTTTGATGGATCGTATTTGAAGAGTTTTCCACTAGCGTCATTTGATGCAACTGCTTTCAACACGTCCCTGTTTGCATATAATTAGTATATAACCAATAATACAATATTCAGTAACCTAACTATTTCTTTTTAAATGAACTATATAAACACTAAAAATGATTAGAATAAAAATTAGCATTTGTCTCATATAATCTTTAGTTAAGTTTTGATATTTTTCTATAGTTGTAGAGATAAAGTGTAGCAACAAAAAAATACTTAGATTTGATTAAAAAGTTTTTTTTTTAAATAACGAAAACCATTTCTTTGACGATGATGTAAAAGACATTTATATTCATAAAGTAGGTGACTATATGATAAGAAAAATAAATTTTTACCCAGGGCTAAATTTGGAACTGAAAGAAGTGAAATAGACGACGCCAGTGGTGGGATCAACGTCGAGACCATCGAGAAACAAGAAAGGCTTGCCGTTAACACTATCGGCGATCTTCTTGGCGAAACCCCCACCGCGAGGGATGACGTGGAGACCCAACGGAGCATCGGCCACGTAGAGCTCTCCTGTTTTGTCATTGAAGGCTATTCCTGCCGGCCGGCCACATTTTCCGATGTGAGTGGTTCCAAGAACTCCGTCGCACCATTGCGACTTCCTAAAAAATAATTGTGAAGAAACAGAATATTTATTATTTAAGTATATTTTGGACTCCGACCTAAAACCCGGAACTTAATGAGAAAGAAAAAGGTTGGATATATATGGTTTTGAGTTTTGACCAAAATAAAATAAAATAAAATCCTAGACGTAGTTTTGACTGCATGCGTATATTAGTTTGACTTTTTCACGTCGGAGGCGTGTTTTGCGTTTTTGTTAATACCGTAACGTGTGCCAATAAATGAAAGATCGATTAGTCAGTCACACAGCCAACCTATCAATAGGTAGGTCAATAATATAGATGAAACTTTTATGATATTTTATTACATATTTATGGCTAGTGGAAATACTTGTGTAAATCACCAAAGTCTCTTGATCCATATCCGTACGTAAACGAGACTAGTAATTTGGGAAAAAAAAAAAAACAAACAATAACTAGAGATGTGATCTGATATTGCAGAAAAAAATAACCATAGAAATTAATGGTCACACGAAAATTTACTAATTATGAATTTGTTTGTAACATTAATTCTCTGATTAACTAACAATATGCTTCGTTTGCAGATTTGAAGGAACATGGACAATAAACGGCCTTTAGGCTTTAGTTGATGAATTAAAAGCTCATCGATATATTTATATTTTGAACAAAAAATGTCAAATATCTAGTGGAAATACTTGTGTAAATCACAAAAGGCCCTGATAGTGTCTGATATGATCTCAAATTTAGTCCTACTTCGTTTTTGTGTACGTAACACGAAAACATATTGGAGAGCAAGAAACACTTACGAGGATACCGTGATATAGCCAAAATCGGCATAACCCTTCCCCGGTAGATATTTGAGAATCTTACCGCCGGAAACTCCGGTGTAAAAACCTTGTCCGGTGGAGTCAAAGGCGAAAGCTTCAGGGCCTGTTCTCTTTCCCGGCACCGTGAGGTTCTGGAAAGATGATGCAGCGTCTGAGAAAACAACCGAAGAAAAAGAGAGAAGAAGAAGAAGAGAGATCATGGAGACAAACGACGTCATTATATATGTTTCTTTGGTTGTGTTTTTTGTTATCAGATAAGGCTTGTCGGCTGTGTATTTATAGCTTTGATTGTTTGTACCTTTTTTCAAATTTCCTTCCTTTTATTAAGCTTTCTTCTTTTGTATATTCAAGTATTTATAGAGTTTAATATTTTTAATTAGAGCACCAAATCAGACTAAAATAGTAACTGACTGAATATAAAGAAAAGATATGCCTAAAATTATTAAGATTGTTTAGAAGCAGATTGGCAAAATGGAGTATCTTAGAAGGAGTTGATTAAATTTTGTAATGAAAGAATTGTGATTTGAACCAAATATAGATGGTTTGTTCAATTAGTTAATCTGCCTCAGTGGTTTGTTCAAGTAAAAGACGATGGAACGAGTTTCAAAATCTATGAAATTTTGTAGTATCCTTTTTGCCATTGAAGATAATTGGTCTGAGTTTTTACAAGAGCTTGTAAGATTAGTCTGAATTTCAACCTAAATTTTATTTTGCATAATAAAATATAATGTGGCGTTTTGCTAGCTAGCTTCTATATTTACTTAGTTTTTACTATTTTAGTAGCGTGCATTCCAAATTCTATTGGTAATATACACATCTATGATCTTGTATATTTATTTCTACTAAATTTATCTCTCTATTGATAAAAGTTCAAGATTTTGTAAAGATGGAAGTTCAAGATTTTAGAGGAATGCAGTATTACGATTTACGATATAAATGTAACAGTATCTAACTTTTGGGTCTGGGAAAGAAACAAGAAAGAATATTCTTCCACTGAAAGATTCAAAATTCTTTCTTGCATAGAAAGCTTGATCAATCTTCTTGAATCCTTTGGATCCCTTGATCTAGAATTCTAGATATCCATCAATTACCATTTACAAGTCAGTTACACGTATCCCGTATCATTTACAAGTCAGATACACGTATCCCGTATCTATATTTTTTATATTATTAATAGATTGTATTCCATTTTTTCGGATATTCGGTCCGTGTTTACATCTAATCTTACAAACTTTGTTGAAAATGAAAGTCAAATAATTCAATCCACATTAATTTACTGCTAAAAACAGAATACGCATCAAAACTACAACGAGCCATTAGTTGACTTTTATTTTGAACAAAATACTTATATGATTAATATATGGATTGTAAAGAAAGTAATATGTAGTATATAGTTCATCGTAACTAGATAACGAATTTGAAGAATACTTAGGTTTCATGATTTTGAAGGTCACGATCGAATGCTGAGTTTGATAAGTACTGTGACTTTGTTTTAAAATAATTGTAAAGAGACATTTCAAAGTGACCACAAAAATTTGTAATCACATAACAAACATAGTCTTTATACCAAAAACTTAAAGTTCGTAAACCCCGGCAAAGGGTCCAGTAAGAGTTCCGACGTAAAGTTTGCCGTCGAACTCGTTGGCTTCACTGAGCAAAGTGTTCCCAAAATCATTCTTGAGGAAAATGGTCTGAAGCACTTTTCCATTGGAATCAATCTTGACCGCAGAAGGGTCTGTCGGCACAACGACCTTGTTCTTGACCGAAGCGACCCAAAAGTTTCCAGTAGAACCTACCCTCCTGATGTTGTCGGGGTTCGAGATAATGTTTGTGAAGCTCTCATCAATAGTTCCAACTTGTGGTCCTTTAATCCAATATCTCTTGATGTTACTCTTTATAAACTCACTAACCAGCACGAACGAACCATCTGAGCTCACGGCGCAACCAGCCGCACCACTCAGACCTTCCATTAGTACAGTCACGGCTTTGGTCGCTGGGTCATATTTGAAGAGCTTCCCGCTCGCGTCTTTTAATCCTACTGCGACAAACACTTCGCTGCATTAATTGCATTACCACGCATTAATCATCTTCAATATTCATATACATTATATATGAACCAAATTTTTTTTTTTCACAGTACCCTATTTTACAAGCGTTTTTTTTTTTTTTTTTAAAAATTTNATTAAGCATTATGACTAAATAGAAGATGAAATCTTGTAATCATAATATAATTGTTTGTACTAATGGCCGACATGGTGTAATTACTAGAGTTAATTTATAGTTGGGATTGTACGTGCGATAGAAAATGTATACAGAAGATCGCGTTTACTTACGCGGGGTTGAATTTTGAGCTGAAAGAAGTGAAGTAGACGACGCCGGTGGTGGGATCAACGTCAAGACCGTCGAGAAACTTGAAGGGCTTTCCGTCGACACTCTCGGCGATCTTTGTGGCCAAACCGCCGGCGGGAGGGATAACGTGAAGGCCCAACGGAGCATCGGCGACGTAAAGGTCACCTGTTTTCGGGTTGAAGGCTATTCCCGCAGGTCGGCCACATCTCCCGGCCAAAGCGGTTCCAAGTACTCCGTTGCACCATGAGGAATTCCTAAAGTAGTAAAAAACAATTAAACCAAAAAAGTCTTAAAATATAAAACGTTAATACAAAAACCAGCAGACCATTTCTATACTGTTTTAAGTTTAACACGTCTTAATATTACTATTAATAAACAAGAAGCATAATTATGATCTTGGAAAGAGAAACTTACGAAGTCTTGGTGATCAGGGCAAAATCAACAAAACCATTCTCGGGAGTATACTTGAGGATTTTACCACCGGAGACTCCGGTGTAGAAACCTTTTCCAGTGGAATCAAAGGCGAAAGATTCAGGGCCTGACCTCTTTCCCGGGACCGGAAGTTTCTGGAAAGACGCGTCATCGGAGAAAACAGCCGAGGAAAGAGATAGAAGAAGAAGAGAAATCACGAAGACATACGACGTCATAGCGTATTCTTAGCTATGTTTGTTTATCAACGATCTATATATAGAACCTAATGTTACTACAAGAATTGTTTATGTATGTGTATTTATAGATTTGAACTGGAAATATGAAAGTGGAGATTTCTTGTTTTCGGTGTTGACCAACAAAATGGAAAATATTTATTGTTTAAAGATGGAAATATATAATCCCCATAATGGAGTATATCATTTCTGGGGATTTGACATATCTTGCAGAGGAGAAATGGAAAATAGTTGCAATCCACATGAAATGCTGAATATTGAAGTAACAAATCAGACTCAAATAGGTAAATAAATTAGCCCACAGAGGGAGTATAAAGAAACAAATAAGCATTTGAATAGATTCGTTATTGTTCAGGAAAATACAAATCAAGAAAAGGGATCTCAAATTAAGAAAACTTAAAAATTAAAACTAGTAAACAAAAAAAACAAAAACAAAAACAAAAAATACAGGAATAAAGGACCAAGAGATTTTTTTTGCAAATTTACCCTCAACTTGAAGAAAATACAGGTCAGAACGTGCCAAATTTGAAGTTTAGCATTCGAATAAAAAAATGAGCAAACATCTTTGCAAGTTATAATTATAAACTGAAACATTATAACCGATATGTTTCCCTTTTATATTAACAAAATAATACTTGATTTAAAGAAATTATAGTATTTTACTATTTTTTAGTATAAAAACAATCAGACCAATATACGGTTGTGAACATTCAGTAATAAATATACTCGTAAACACCGGCTAGCTGCCTTCAAATGAGAAATCTAAGCCACAAAGCCAAACTAAATAAGTAAGTAACTAACACACTTTTATAACCCATTTAAAGCTTAAGAATTCCAGCAAAAGGGCCAGTGAGAGTCCCGATATAAAGACTACCGTCGAACTCGTTAACTTCGCTAAGCAAAGTATCCCCAAACTGTTCTTTTAGAGGAATTGTCTGAAGCACTTCACCATTAGAGTTGACTTTGACCGCTGATGGGTTCGTAGGCACGATGATCTTGTTTACAACAGAAGCGACCCAAAAGTTTCCAGTAGAACCGATCCTCTTGATATTGTCAGGGTTGGAGACCGAGTTTGTGAAGTCTTCGGAAGTACCAGCTTTAGGTCCCTTGATCCAATACCTCTTGATGTTACTCTTTGTGAACTGACTAACCAGCACGAACGAACCATCTGAGCTCACGGCACACCCGGCTGAGCCACTTAGACCTTCCATCAATACACTCACGACTTTGGTTGATGGGTCGTACTTGTAGAGTTTTCCAGTCGCGTCCTTTAACCCCAGTGCAATCACCACTTGGCTACATACATAACCAATAAACACACATGTTTAATAACAATTATTTATTAGATCAACATTTTGGAATTATATATTTTCTATCATCATTTATCAGAAAACTAGTTCTTGAATTTATTTTAAAAATGATATTTAAAATTATGCATATATTTTAAATTCCATTGCCATAATATGTAAATTTAATTGTTTTGTTTCTCAATTAAAATAATTATAGAGGTGTGTAATATTTGGAAGAAAAAGAGTTTACATTGGGGAGAAGCGTGAGCTGAAGGAAGTGAAGTAGACGACACCAGTAGTGGGATCAACGTCAAGACCGTCCAAAAACTTGAAGGGCTTTCCGTCAACACTGTCGGCGATCTTTACGGCCAAACCACCGGCGGGAGAAACAACGTGAAGACCCAATGGAGCATCGGCGACGTAAAGATCACCTGTTTTCTCATTGAATGCTATCCCCGCCGGTCGACCGCATCTTCCGGCTAAAGCCGTTCCAACTAATCCATCGCACCATGAAGTGTTCCTGAATTGTATTAGAACCAACTCAATACAATTAAATTCTATAACAAAAAACAAACATAGATATACTAGTCTCTGTTGTTCAAAAAAATAAAAGATATACTAGTCTCTCTACGTATTGATTGTGTGTATACTTGCTTATGTTTAGTTTTGACTTTTTCACGTGGATGCGTGTGTGACTGCGTGTGATTTAGCTGAGCTGGCTTTCAGTTAGGACCTTCGACTTTACGGCACATTGCTAACGTGCGTCGATAATCACGAGAAACTTAAAAAGATTGAATCTCATCCACTCGTCCTAAACAATATTATTCATAATCATTCACATTCATATTATTTGACGGGTGGACAAAATATATAAATACTATCCTTTTTTTTTTTTTTTTTTTGT
>OVBJ01000310.1:27349-65277 GCA_900406535.1 Noccaea bulbosa
TTTTTTTTTTTTTTTTTTTTTGATCAGATAGAGCTAATACGTAACATAGTTAGCTCTATCTTATGTTAACATAGTTACTGATTATTTTGCCTGTTAATTATTACTTAAGAGGATTTAACATAATTTCCTACTCGCTATATAATCCCTAAAAAATCATATTTCATTGTGGTCTAATTAATGAAATATTCCAAAACACGGATTAAAATTGGGATTGGAAGACTAAACAACAGCTCTGATCACTCACTCGTACCTAATTCCATAGTATTTCTCCACAATACTGTAGGCATATAGTGGGTGTAAACAAAAAAAGAGAGGTAGTAACGTTTCATTCTTAAGATACGAAAAACAGTTTGAATGATAACGATCGATTCCGATATTAAGATGAAGCATTAATCATCAAAAGTTATGATTTTGGAGATCCAAAGAAGAAGAAAAATAACTTACGAGGAATTTGTAATCTGGGCAAAATCGACATAACCAGTCTCAGGAAGGTACTTGAGGATTTTACCGCCGGAGACTCCGGTATAGAATCCTTTTCCGGTAGAATCGAAGGCAAAAGCTTCAGGTCCTGACCTAGTTTTCGGCACCGGAAGTTTCGTGAAAGACGCTGCATCGGAGAAAACTGCCGACGAAAGAGAGAGAAGAAGAAGAAGAGAAATCATGGAGGAAATCATGGAGGAAAACGTCGTCATACCGGTTCTTGAGTTTTTATTATATCGCTTTGTATTAGTCATCGAATATGTGTATAGGTATGTATGCTTATTTATAGGCTTGAATTTTTCTTTTGTACATACTATTTATTTATTTTTTATTTTTTCTTGACAAATACCTACCATTTTATTAATCTTTTCTTATTTCGTAGATTAAGATGACGGCACACGTAACGCTCGTATGATTATTTTATTACTGAGGGAGACACATTTCTTTCTCTAGGGGGTTTTGACAGATATACGGTCGTATACAAAGTCAAATAGTTGCAATCCCACGTACATTGCTGAAATAGTGAGGTGGAACGGGTCAACGCCGCAATGGAAGGAGGCCTAACTAGTCTTGTTAATTTTATATACTTTTGTCTCTGCGATTGAGATTAGAGAAAAGTAGGTGATTAGATATTTAGTTATCATAAGAGATAAAGGCGTGATTCCAAGGAGTAGTTTGATTACTAATTCCTTTAGGACATTAAAATTTTGAAACTTAGATTTCGTGACACTGGAATGACCAGAAGGATGTTGCTCACATATATATAACCGGGTCGCATTCATTTATCTTTGTTTTTTTTGGTAAAATAATGACGTTCGCTGCTTAAGTGCTTTAGTATATAAGTGATTTGTAATTGTATGATGAGTTTTTTTTTTAACATTCTTGATTGTTTATTGAATCTTCTATTCTCCTGGGGTTTTAGGGCCTTCGTTGCTGATTTTTTCTGGTTAAGTAGTAAATTTGTTACTAGATTAGTTTGGTAATAATCATGTAAGGTATAAATGTTTTTTAGCAAAAGATATTTGACTGAAACAACTATGAAGTATGAAGTATTCGAATACAAGTTAAATTTATAGTTTGATTTGTGTACGTGAACAAAATAATACATTGTCAATAATTCCAAACAAATTGTTTAACTATCAAATATCTTTCTTTTTTTAATTAAAAATATGGTGCTGCCCAGTGCCCAGGATAAAACTAGGGACCTTTTGCGTGTAAGGTATACGTGATAACCACTACACCAAGCACCTCCACAACAGATATAATTTGCAATCTATAAAGTCAAATGCATAACCAATTGCATTTACGATTTACAGCTATTGATAATCTACGTACTTCGTTGTAACTAGTAAACTGAAAAGAATATAGTCTACAAATTATAGAGTAATAAGTTAATAACAAAAGAATGCAAATACAAAAAAAAAAAAAAAAAGGATCTCACAAAGGCTTATCCGATCTGCGACCTTTCAATATTTTAGCAGTAAATGTAGCGATTATTAATTATGGTTGCTATCAAATCGGAGGGTTCATAAATTGGTGGCTCACCTAAGATCTGGTAGCCACTTTTATGTACGTTTTCTCAAAATAGTTGGTAACAACCGATAGAACATGCAACGATATTGTTTCGCAATTTCAAACCAGTTTATCTTAATTTGTTTTTTTTTTTAATCATTTTGTTCTTGTATTCACAAACCTTAAGGATTGAATTTAACATTTAACGAGTGTTCAACTTACGTTTTTGTGTTTTTCTTGCCCATACACAGTTTTGAAATAATACGAGACTTTAATAATTTTTTAATTGAAAAAGGTCTCAATATACTTGAGTTAATTATCGATGTTGTTTTTTATGGCTGAGATGCAAATCAAATTTGAACACGGAACAACTTTCAACGTGACTCAAAGTCTCAAATGGTTTCCCATTAGGACCAATGGACCATCACGTGTTTATATTCAACTTTGTCGTTTGCCATTTAGGACCATTACGTGTTAATTCAATTTTGTCACCAATATGGTAAACTACAAAAGCAAATCGGCGTTAGAAGGAGAATAGAACTCCCCTCACGGTGCTCCAAATCTATGACACGTCTCGCTTCCCAAACTCTAAATTGTTATAAATTATCCATGTAGGCTTTCGCCAATAAGATTTCATATTCGGAAATTGCATTAAAATTATTTCAAAATATGAAAATACTGTAATTAACTAATTATACTGTAAATTATATTTTTATTTATAAACAGAAAAAAAATTATTTTACGTTACTTATAGTTGATTCACCGACAATAATGTCTACCAATTTTATTTGTCGCAGCTGCGAACAAGCTATCAAGTTTCAACCATAAAGTCGATATTAAGTCACATTAGGGCATCAGCAATGCAAAAGTTGCTTATAGAAAGCTTAGCTATTTTTTTTTTTTTTTTTTTGCGCAAAAGAAAGCTTAGCTATTTTTATATTGCAAAAATTGTTATAAGCACTTCTTTAAAAACCTCTTGTTTTGTTTTGCTCCAATGGGAGGGTGCTTAAAAAACAAAAAAATATGAAGTTTTGTTTGATCTTGAGCTTTTGTTTGTCTAATATCCTTGGAAGTGGTTTGATCATGAATGTTAAAGTTGCATTCTTAGCAAGGAAAGGACTTTACACTTGATTGCCGCCGCAAGTGATTTCCTAGCAGCTATAGCTTCCGCCGCTAGAGCAGAACCAACAAAACTGCAGGCTGCAGGTTCCCTCCTTCTTCATCAAGCTCAATCACATCACCAGAATTCGCCACAATCTCAGCATAGCTCACACCACAACGATCACTTCCCTCATCGAACTCACATTGGCTCTTCAATCATATGAAGAGCTTGTAAAATTAGCAAAAACCATATGAAGAGCTTGTAAAATTAGTAAAAAGCCCCAGCAGCATCAATGGCAGTTATCAATCAGAACTTATCCTCTATGTTGGAACAAGCAAGAGCATATATGAAGTTATAATTGATCTGGCAGAGTAACATTAGATCACAAGTCTCGGATTTCAATTGCAAATTTGATTTTTGTTGGCAATTGCAAAGCTAGCTTAAAGAGCAGAAATAAGAATTCTCAAAAGAGATGGGAACCAATACATCAACGTCTCGTCCTCGTCCTCGTGAATCCTCCCGTTAACCCTAGCAACCGCAGCCTCCGCGACGCTTCCTCCGCCGCCAAAATCGCAGTTTCTACACTTGTTCGCCATCGACGTCACGTACAGAAGCTCCACCATGTTGTCTCTCCGCCGCTTCAGCTCTTGACCGTAATCAAGCGACGCGACGAGAATCGCTGTATCGATAGTTGTCCAAAATCCATAATCGTCCAAATCCATTGCCCGCCCCAACAAAATTTCTCGGGTTACTTCAAAAAATTGAAAACAGAGCTACATAATTTGATGTTATATCACCAGATCTAGAAAAGAAGTCGTCATATGACTTCCGTGGGCAAATCGATTCAAGTTTATGGAGTAGAAGGAATCGCCATCGGAGAGGAAAGCAAAGAGAGAGAGAAGCGAGACAAAACGCGTTTTTTTTTTTTTCTCAAACACCTTCGCTCACTGACACGTGTAACTTAGCAGCGGGTGCTTGGATGGCTTAATTAAGCAGCGCATTCTCATATATTGGATAATTTTTATTTATTTAAATGGCTAAATTTATCTAAGCAGCCCATGAAGCGCCTGCGTTGCAAATGCCCTTATAGTCAC
The DNA here is from genome assembly GCA_900406535.1 of Noccaea bulbosa. NCBI lineage: Eukaryota > Viridiplantae > Streptophyta > Magnoliopsida > Brassicales > Brassicaceae > Noccaea > Noccaea bulbosa. The sequence continues at coordinate 31,538 of OVBJ01000310.1, forward strand.
TAGAATTTAGGAACAGTCAAATCGTCGTGAATAATCCGAAAAAGCAATGCACCAAAGGTATTAATCTGAAAATTGCCTGGTCGATCCATGTCCATATCAGTATCAATCACATTACAACGGGAAAACATGTGGAAAAGCTGTTTCTTTTACTTGTCTTTTTGAAAATTTGATACTGTTCAGAGACAGCTACAAAAGCTGGTACTAAGTAACTCATTTGGTTTTACCTCATTCTACAAGCAAAAGCCAATGAATCACTTTCTCAATTTTCTCACGGTGATCTGAAACCTTCGCCAGCGTAACGCACATTGCCTAGTTCCTCTTCGATACGAAGAAGCTGCAACGGAAACAAAATCAACGTCACGGTTTCAGATATTCTGTTATCACTTAGCATGGATCTCAGCTCGTTTCAAGGTTTATTTAGTTCACTTACCTGGTTGTATTTTGATAATCGTTCACTTCGGCAAGGAGCACCAGTTTTGATCTACATAAACATGGAATGATTAGAGAGAACAGTAAAGAGCAAAAACTCTATGATGTGGGGCAGGTTTTATGAATTATATTACCTGTCCACTTGCCAAACCAACAGCAAGATCTGCGATGAAGTTATCCTCTGTCTCGCCACTCCTGTGACTGACCATCACACCCCACCCCGCAGCTTTTGAGTCAAGTGCTGCTTGAATTGACTCGGTCACTGTCCCAATCTGGTTAACCTGTGAATAACATGAATCACACCAAAATGAAACCCATCTCTAATAACTGTGGTTTCTGATGGAGTAGAGATACTGTAATTGAGGTTAGCAAGAGAGGGAAATTGGGTAAGAGAAAGTAATGATTTAGATTACCTTCAACAGAAGAGCATTGCAAGACTTTTTCTTAATAGCTTCAGCTATCCTCTTTGGGTTGGTGACCAACAAGTCATCTCCCACAAGTTGGATATCCACAGAGGATTGCAATGAAGCCCATGAGCTCCAGTCATCCTGGTCAAAAGGATCCTCGATAGAGACGATCGGGAAGTCCTTGATGAATTCTCTGTAGAGCTCAGCAAGACCCTCAGCTGATAGAACATGAGCTCCATCGTTCGGCTGTTTCTTGAAGTTCAAATCGTATCTACCGTCTTTCGTGAAAAACTCTGATGCAGCCACATCCATTCCAATTTTGATCTGAAAAAAGGTTATTGAATTATGTGAGTGGTGTAACATTGACACAAACACAAATGACATGGACCTTCTTGTAATGTGAAATAAGAACTAAAAGCAGGGTATGTTGACTACCTTTCCAGTGTAACCGGCCTTTTCAATTGCATCTATCAGCAGAACTAATCCCTCTCTGTTATCTTGAACATTTGGAGCAAATCCTCCTTCATCTCCAACATTACAAGCATCTTGACCGTACTTACTTTTGATTATCCCCTTCAACGTATGATAAACTGTAATCAACAAAATACATTATGTGCATTACTATCAGAAGAACAATGTCATAAGTGCATTACCTTATGACATTGATTGCAAACTCAACAAAAGATATTAGAAGCAGTCATGGTTTCTTAAGAGCAAGCAGGTTAAACCTTAAAAAGATCACAAACTGACCTTCACTTCCCATCTGAAAGGCCTCTGAGAATGAGGTTGCTCCTACCGGTAGTATCATAAACTCTTGCATAGCCAAACTATTCCCAGCATGACTTCCTCCATTGATCACATTGAAAGCAGGAACCGGCATCACAAGCTCCTTCGTTCCCGATAGTTCCTGGATGTGTTTGTACAAAGGCACTTCTTTAGCTCCAGCACCTGCCCTGCAAACGCTCAGCGATACTCCTAATATAGCATTCGCTCCAAGTTTCGACTTGTTCAGAGTCCCATCAATTTCCAGCATAAGAGCATCCACATCAGCTTGGTTCCTTCAAAGTTTAACAAAGTTAAGATATTTTAAACACAGCTTTCCCCAATCGCCAGTCACAGCCGAATCAAGCAAACAAGCTCATAACCTTTCCTATATTCCTCAAATCTGACAATCTTGAGTTCAACATTCACCTAACGATTCGAAAATATAAGCATGGAACAAAATCCTTACTCTTACCTAACGTCAACTCCGATGAGTTTCGGAGCGATTAGGTTGTTGATGTTTTTAATAGCCTGTAAGACGCCTTTACCACCGTAGACGCTCTTATCACCATCTCTAAGCTCGAGCGCCTCGTAGATCCCGGTAGACGCACCACTGGGAACGGCGGACCGGTACAGATCATCGGTAATCAGATCAACCTCCACCGTCGGATTCCCTCTACTATCGATAATCTGCCTCGCTTTCACTCCCTTCACTCTACACTCCTTAGCCACCACCGAGCATTGCACACCGCCGCTGCGGCGGAATCTCAGACACGACGGCGGCGCGGATTCCGAATATCGCTGGCCGGAAACACGCTGCGGAGAGAGGAAAGATCTCTGAAGGTGGTGAGGTTTTGTAGTCAAAGCCATGGATGATTATACCTAAAATGCAAAAGATCCTCTGATTCTTTCGCTTATTTTACTGAAAGGAAGACAAACGAAGGAGGAGAAGAATAATAAAATGGAGTTTTATAATTTGAAAAACGTCCCTCCGAGGTTGGTGCAGGCGATGAAAACTAAAGGAGTCAAAAAGACCAGAATGAAACCGGTTCAATCTCGATTTAATTCCGGTTTGAGAGAAATCTTGGTTTGGTTTCGGTTCATCAATCGAATGAAAATAGTAACCAGACACAGTGCCGTCGTCGCCGCCACTATCATCTCTCTCTCTTTCTCTTCTCTTCGCTTAGGTGCTCATTGCAATGGCGTCTTCGATGCTCAGAAGCCCTAATCTCACGTCACCATCATTTGGTGTACCTTCTATTCCCGCCTTATCCTACTCTCACTCACCATTTTCATCTCTTCATTTCCGATCACATCACCACCACCACCGTTCCGTCTCCATTAGCTCCGTCGGAAAACTCCGTGTCTCGTGCTCTATCTCCGATTCTTCTCCTTTTCCCACCTATTCCCCTCGCCGTCGTCCTGATTACATCCCCAACCGCATTTCCGACCCAAACTACGTCAGAATCTTCGACACGACTCTCAGAGACGGCGAACAGTCTCCCGGAGCTACGCTGACATCGAAGGAGAAGCTCGACATCGCTCGTCAATTAGCCAAGCTAGGCGTCGACATCATCGAGGCTGGATTCCCCGCTGCTTCGAAAGACGACTTCGAAGCTGTGAAGACCATCGCGGAGACTGTTGGCAACACCGTCGACGGAAACGGCTACGTCCCTGTGATCTGTGGGCTCTCGAGGTGTAACAAGAAGGACATCGAGACAGCTTGGGAGGCTGTGAAGTACGCTAAACGGCCTAGAATCCACACGTTTATCGCCACCAGCGACATTCACTTGAAGTATAAGCTGAAGAAGAGCAAACAAGAGGTCATCGAGATCGCCAGGAATATGGTTCGATTCGCCAGGAGCTTGGGTTGTGAAGATGTTGAATTTAGTCCAGAAGATGCTGGAAGGTACAGATTCTCTTCTTCTTCTTTTGAATTTACTCAAATTTCAACTCTTTTTGAATCAGATTCTGGGATTTGATTCCATGTTCATGAACAGTTGCACTTAAATTTTGTTGGATTATGGTTAGCTAAAGATTTGTTCTTTGATTATGTTCATGTGAAATTGTAAAATGTTACTTTGATGTACAGATCCGAGAGAGAGTACTTATACGAGATTCTTGGTGAAGTGATAAAAGCTGGAGCAACAACACTCAACATACCTGATACTGTTGGTATAACTTTGCCTCTTGAGTTTGGTCAGTTAATTGCCGATATCAAAGCAAATACTCCTGGGATCGAAAATGTTATAATCTCTACGCACTGTCAGAATGATCTTGGACTCTCCACCGCCAACACTTTAGCTGTATGTCATTTTTCGTTTTCCTTTTTTTTTTTTTTTGGTCGGATCAGATTAGCTGTTACTGATATTTACTCTTGAATTTAGGGTGCACATTCGGGTGCAAGGCAAGTGGAAGTGACGATTAATGGGATTGGTGAAAGAGCTGGAAACGCTTCATTGGAAGAGGTCAGATTTTTTTGTAACCTCCTGAAGTCGCTTTGATTATTTGTTACTTGAATGTTTTCTTGTAACCGTATAGGTTGTGATGGCTATAAAATGTCGTGGAGATCATGTATTAGGAGGCCTATTTACCGGAATTGATACTCGGCACATTGTTATGACAAGCAAGATGGTACTCATTTCGAAACTGCATTCTTCAGTTTTTGGAAACGACAGTTTATATTTTTTACAAAAAGCGGAATTTGTAGATTTTGCCTTTAAACATGTGTTCGCATTTGTTCAGGTTGAAGAGTACACTGGTATGCAAACGCAGCCACATAAGGCTATTGTAGGAGCTAACGCCTTTGCGCATGAAAGTGGTATTCATCAGGTCAGTTCATGAATCATACTTTATACTATTCTTATTGCTACGGGAATCTAAATTTTTGCAAAGTATGGCGTACTCTTATAGCCTTTTACTCGGCTTATCGGTAAAAAGGATATGAATAAATAATGTGGTTCTCAACTCATGACTCGCATATCTTGCTCTTTCAGTCTTCTGCATAGAACTTAGTAAACTGTTGATGTACTCTATTTAGGATGGAATGCTGAAACACAAGGGTACATATGAAATTATGTGCCCTGAAGAGATCGGGCTTGAGCGATCGAATGAAGCTGGCATTGTGTTAGGGAAGCTTAGGTATGGATGTTTTGTTGTTCAGACTTTTATTCCAAATCTTGTTCAAACCAATGCTTATTTATAATTTTATCCAGTGGGCGCCATGCACTGAAAGACCGTTTGAATGAGGTAAATAACAATCTTTACTCATAATGATACTCACTGTTGCCATCAATTATGATAATAATGAGTTCTTATCCTTTTCTTCTTTACATTTCCAGCTCGGTTATGAACTGGATGATGAGCAGCTAAGCAACCTTTTCTGGCGTTTCAAATCCGTCGCTGAGCGAAAAAAGGTACTAAGAACCTTGCAAGAGCACTGGTTAGGGTGCTGTTCCCTAATTGTCAAACATTTAGCCCCCATACTGTATTGTTTTTGCAGTTTTGCTCATATAATGCCTTCTCTGTTCCTTTGGTAATACAGAGAATCACTGATGCTGACATAATAGCATTAGTATCTGATGAAGTTTTTCAGCCAGAGGCCGTGTGGAAACTCCTGGACGTGCAGGTTGGTTTTGTTTTCTCTCTTTTCTTGTTGAATCTTCAGTCAATACTTATTTTGATGATGGAAATTGGGAATGTAGATAACTTGTGGAACTCTCGGTCTTTCAACATCAACTGTAAAACTTGCTGATTACGATGGCAAAGAGTATGTATCTTGCTCTATTGGAACCGGACCTGTGGACGCAGCTTACAAGGCAGTCGATCTTATCGTTAAGGTACTAGGATTGCGTGTTATATACATAATAACCAAATGAGTACTTTATTCTAATGCTTGATCATTGGCGTTTCGTAATTCAGGAACCAACGACTCTGCTTGAGTACTCAATGAATGCAGTGACAGAAGGCATTGATGCTATTGCAACCACTCGGGTTCTAATCCGCGGAGACAACAACTACTCATCAACAAACGCAGTAACTGGTGAATCTGTCGAAAGAACATTTAGGTAAATTTCACTTTTGCCTTCTTCATTCTCCTTGTTCAAACTAATCTAGGCCTCCATCATTAGGCAAACTGAAACTAAAGAAAAGAATGAATTGTGTTCTTGCAGTGGAACCGGAGCAGGCATGGACATTGTGGTGTCAAGCGTTAAAGCTTATGTTGGAGCTTTGAACAAAATGTTGGGTTTCAAAGAACATTCCTCCTCCTCCATTCCTTTGGAGACCAACAAAGTCACTGCCTGAAACAACCTGCAAGTCTCAGATCAAATCACAATTTCAGTTAGACGTTAGATAAGTAAAAGAAAAATTATACCATTCCTTTAAGGAATGGTTTTTTAAATAAATGTATAAAATGAGTATGGATTTTTGTCACAAATTATTATCACCACTTGGATTTATTGCAACACCTGTGTGATTTGGTTTAAAAACTAAAATAAGAACAATTTTGCTATAAATAAGTTAAGTCATTTGTCCCAACAGACAGGACCGTTTAACGATTTTAACTTCCCAAAGTTGTCCTAAACTTAACTAAGATTTATTTCTTGATTATTTTTACCTTCCCAGCGAACAAATCAAAAGATTCGCTGAAACAACAACAACAAAAACTTCACCAGAAAACGTTTATAGTCTTCTCACTTGTTCATTTTCTTGTTTTCAATCTGTTGAAATATCAAAAAAAAAAAAAAAAAACGCCAGATTTTGGTAACAGTTCTCTTGAAGAATCTCAGGGGCTTTCATGCTCTCAAGATTCTGTCAAATCCAAAAATGTCAGAAGTGCAAACCGGGTTGCTAACAATGACGACAATAATCTTGATATGCATAGGCCTCACAATGATGGGAACAGGTCTTTACCAAAAATCAACAGTGTCCTCTTGCATCCAAGAAACCTCAGGCCAATTCGTATTACTCGGTCTGATCCTTCTCTTGATTCCTCAGATCGGTCTATACGGAATCTGTTGCCGCTCCAAACGCCTTTTCGTCTATTTCTACTACGGCATGGTTGTGGTCATCATCATCGTGTTCTCGTACTCGGTCAAATGCTTCCTTTACAACAACACTTTTAGCATCGCCAAGAATCCCGCCGAGGACCACCGCTCTGTAAACCAGTTGCTTGGCCGCCTCGTCTCTCGGGAGAAGTTTTTGAGCGTTACCGATTGTATCATTCACAACCATGACTGTAACTTCAATGCCAGCAAAAACAGCAATGTTTGGGTACGTTCTTGAATCTCTTACTATCAACGAAAGAAATATGTTATTGTTCATGTGAAGCTAAAGCTATACATTGTTTTATACATGCATATGCAGACATATTGTTGCGCGCAGCCGGTAGGGTGTGGGGACATTTCGATGTTCGGCAAGCCTGGCGAGTGGAGCTGGAAACAACAGTATGAACAGAACCAAGTTCCTGAAAAATGTGCTTATGATTATTGTTTGAGTTGCAGAGGTTGCCAGCTCAGCATTTTGAAAGCCATTGTTCATCAATGGAAGTATCTCTCCATGTTTTCTTACCCAACTCTAGTCCTTTCCTGCATCAGTCTTGCCATAGCTTGGTCTCTCAAGGAGACCATCCATGAATCAGAGGATTATCGAGGTTCTTATAGTTGATTTCCGAATGATTCTTGAAACTTACATCATTCATTACTGTAAATTTCGATAGTCTTTATAGAAAAAAGTTGTGTTAACCAGAAAAAATTATATCAATAAGTTTTCATCAGCAAGACTAAAATGTGGAGGTTTCTTGGTGCATTTTTCTTCTTCTTTGGTTATAGTTTCTATTAGAAGTAACATAAAACCAAGTTTCATATTGAAAGCTCATTCAAAAATAAGATCGATTGTTTTGTTTATCCATATATAAAAACAGAAAATATAGAATGTAGAAGCCAAAAATTTATGTTTCTGGTTCGGTGGACAGAACAAAACAACCAACTTCAGGAGAGAGGTACACTAGAAAACTCAAAGAAGGTTATGAAATCTAGAAAACAAGCTCATGTGGCTTCATTCCTTGCTTCAGTGAGAACCTTGCGCCGAGGTAAGTCTTCAGCTCTGGAACTGCTTCAATGGCTTTGATCAAAGCTGTGTCAATAGCCTTCTGGTCATCTTTCTTTCCCTGTGGGATCTCCTTCTTCTCCTACACAATTCAAAACACAAGATATTCGGTCAAGCATATCTTTTGATTGGCTATTATTATAATGGAGACTGGAGAGAAGTTTCACTGTCAAATTCAATTGAGGGAAGGAAGGACCAGAAAATATAACTTCAATATTGTTACCTCTTTGTCAGCCTCGAAGAACTCTCCTTCTCCCTTCTTGTTCTTCTTCTCAGCAACCTTGCCAAAGTACTTATCATCAAACTTATCGAGGCTGGCTCCAGAAATGTCAACCTTTGTTGAAGTGCCGATCACGTAGGCCTGGTTCACACGTCTCAAAGGAACACCATTGATCTTGAACGGTCCTGAAAACCCAACAAGAAAACAGGAATATGAAAACTTTATCCAAACAGGACAATCAAAGAAGGTGGCATAAAGATCATGAGAACAAAACTCACCAGTCACTAGAAGCAAACCAGATGCAAGTTGCTTAAGGAAGACAACTCTCTTGCCCTTGAACCTACCAGCAAGGATAATCAACACTGTTCCTGGGGTGATGCTCGCTCTGCAATACACATATAAGGAGATTGGATTATGTCAGAATCATAACTTCAGAAAAATTGAAAAGATTTGCACCATACTAAATGTTCATAGTTACCCCATTCTCGTTAGATATACAAACGAAATCAAACTAGGTTGTTTTGACATCAGCAAGGAACAAAGCCTAACCACATATCTAAAAATCACAGCAAGCTATGCAATCGTTTGTACAGAAATGAAGAACATTTCAGCACTTTGACTCAACTTTAGTAACTATGACGTCAACAAATCAAGGCAATACAACACTGCAATCTTCACAAAATCCTTCATTTCCACAAATCTTACAAAATTCGCCAAATTTTCCTAAGAGATTCCAAAAGTCCAATACACAACAACCTCTTAGTGAAGTGAAGCACTACTTTAAGATCCAAACAAAGCAACCAAAACCATTACAAACAAACAATCGCATTAAGCTAAATATACCAGTCAAAGACCAGCAAACAGAGGTAATATCAAGTAAGTACCTGAGCTTGGTGGGCTTTGGCTTGCGTCTGTTGACGAGAGGTTTCTTCACATCTTCAGCTGGATAGAACTTCGGTGGCTTCTCAGCTGGAGTATCGACCTTCGATTTAGCGTCGTGGCGGGGGAAAACGCCGCCATTTTTGGCTTTGATAGCCCACAGACCCCTCTTATGGTACATCTGCGACCTCGAGTATTTGCCAACTCCCCTGATCAGATCGGGGTTTCGGCTCACTTTTGGCGTCCTCTGTTTCGCCGGCATCTTTGCTTTCTCTCAGTCGCAAACTCTCGAAGAGAATCAGGAAAAAATTGCCGGCGGGGAGAGAATAGACGGGAGAGAGAAGAGGCGATAGATAACATTTGAAGAAAACCCTAATTGAAATTTAGGGCAATCATGGGCTTCGTGGGCTTTGGAATCGCGATCGGGCTTTTAATCCGGACCAAGACAATTATCGAATGATTTAGTCAAAGAAATACATTAAAGTGGCGGCAGTTACAGTAACAGTCAAATACTCAAAATTTAAATCCAAACAATTCAAGGGCTAATCTCCACAATATCATCACAGACACCAAAATCAGATCAAGACTAAAAGTCAACGTTTCCTTCACCTCTAAGAGAGCAATGGAATTACATATATGATATGTATTTATTAAATTAGAGTCGGAGAAGCTTTTTGGATGAAGCTGATGAGGATTTCTCACTTTTATACACCTTTCCATGTCGTTCTTCAACAAACATTGGTCGGCGAAAAAGCTCTTCCAGAAAGACCAATGTTCATGTGCACATGCCTATATAGATACATCTTCATTCGCAAATATACATTATCCAAGAACCAAAACATCATAAGATCAAATGGCAATGACTAGTACTAGTAGCACCACTTCGTTGTATCCTACACAACAACAGCCGCAACAGCCATTAGGAAGCAATTATGAGATCGAACCTACGGCTACCAATGCCAATCTAATCGCGGCACCAAACGCTCCAAACCGTTACTCCTCTGGTTCCATCGGACCCTTCTTCGCAGTCATATCTGCTATCGTCGTTCTTGCAGCTTTCTCTTGCTTCTTGGGCCGTATATGCGCAAGGCGCCGCCAGAGAACAGTTGCAGTGGCTCAAGTCAATCCGTTGGACATGATCAAAGGTGGTGGGCTTGTAGGGTGGCTAAGACGGAAATGGAGTAGGTGTTTAGCCGGAGACGTCGAGGCAGAAGCTAAAGTTGCTGATTGCGCCGGCAAAGAAACGCCCAAAGACGGTTATCAGACTCGTGTAGAAGCTCCTCCGGCTTGATCTCTCATTCACTATGCGTCCGTTTCAGAGACGCTAGTTGTAATAATAAGAGTGTAAAAACATTCGAGCTAGACCGCAAGCAAATTATATCATCTTCAAAATGTGAAATTTCATTTCTTCGAAATATTAGTCTCAATGCTTCAGAACACATCTAGTGAATCATAATCTCATTACTAAGGACATGTGAAAATTTTACTCCGTTGCTACGAATCTCACGTTCAAAAACAAGACTGATAATATTATCCATAAAGCCCAAAATTTGTCTTTAATCGGTCAACAAGAACAAGATCAACCGTTTAGAAGGTGAAACTAAAGGAGACGCACACTCTAGTAACCTCAGAAATAGGTTATTAAATCTAGAAAACAAGCTCATGTGGCTTCATTCCTTGCTTCAGTGAGAACCTTGCGCCGAGATAAGTCTTCAACTCTGGAACAGCTTCAATGGCTTTGATCAAAGCTGTGTCAATAGCCTTCTGGTCATCTTTCTTCCCTTGTGGAATCTCCTTCTTCTCCTGCACAACCCATAACCCATAAAGGTGTGTCAAGGATAAGTTTTGATTTGGTAAATGTACAAAGGAGAGAACTTTAATCATCTAGAACACAAATGCATCAGAGGGTAAGAAGAGATGGAGATTTGATATATATATACCTCTTTGTCAGCCTCAAAGAACTCTCCCTCTCCCTTGTTGTTTTTCTTCTCAGCAACCTTTCCAAAGTACTTATCATCGAACTTGTCTAGGCTAACTCCAGAGATATCAACCTTTGTGGAAGTGCCGATCACGTAAGCCTGGTTAACACGTCTCAAAGGAACACCATTGATCTTGAATGGTCCTGAAAACCCAATAAGAAAACAGGAATATGACAAATTTATCCAAAAAAGACCTATCAAAGAAGGTTGCAAAGATCATGAGAACAAAACTCACCAGTCACTAGAAGCAAACCAGATGCAAGTTGCTTAAGAAAGACAACTCTCTTTCCCTTGAACCTACCAGCAAGGATAATCAACACTGTCCCTGGTGTGATGCTGGCTCTGCAATACAGTCATAAGATGATGATCCGATTTCAACGGAGTAAACTTATTAAGAGAAAAATGAATGCACTAAGCAAATGAGGCAATCGTTTCACATGAATCAAGAACATTTGAGAACGCAGTTTCACCTCCTACACACGGCATTTCCACTCTTCTTATCAAAATCCTTAGCAATTAACGATTTAAACGACAATGAAACTAATAAATTCTTCCAAACATGCAAATGCACTAAATCTAAGAGCTAACCGAATCAACCAAACACATAGATGACAACTGAATCGAGCTAAACATATCAGTCCATGAGTGTATCGAGTAAGCGAGCTTTATAATGTACCTGAGCTTTGTAGGCTTTGGCTTGCGCCTGTTGGCGAGAGGTTTCTTGACGTCTTCAGCTGGATAGAACTTCGGTGGTTTCTCCGCCGTAGTATCAACCTTGGACTTAGCGTCGTGGCGGGGAAAAACGCCGCCATTTTTGGCCTTGATAGCCCACAAACCCCTCTTATGGTACATCTGCGACCTCGAGTATTTCCCAACTCCTCTGATCAGATCAGGGTTGCGGCTGACCTTTGGCGTCCTCTGTTTCGCCGGCATGATTGCTTTCTCTCAGTTGCAAACCCTCGAAGAGAATCAGGATCAATTTCGCCGGCGGAGAGAGAATAGACGGGATAGAGATAGAGATAGAGAAGAGACGATAGATCACATTTGAAGAAAACCCTAAGTGAATTTAGGGTGGGCGTGGGCTTAGTGGGCTTTGGATTTCTATCGGGCTTTTTAATTCGGACCGAGACATTATAGGATTTGTTTAAATTTGTTTACTAAGCAATAAGCATCGATTGATTTTGTAGGAACACATCTTACGAATGTCAAACAAATACGTTAAGTGTGGTTAATAAATTACTAAATGTTTGACTAAATTGTTAAATGCTTTGACTAAATTATTAAATGTTTTGACTGAATTTACAGTCTAAAATTATTCTAATGGGAAACTCATTACATGCTACAGATTACTTGCATAATATGAAACATCTTTTCAGAACTATATATATAACACATGCAAACAAAACCAACACCCTAAGTTATTTATAACTATCGCAATACTATAACGACAAAAGGGTGAATAAATAAATATTGATGTTAATTTTCATATTAAATATTGAATACTTTTTTTAATTGGAATGAAAACATATGTCTCTCCTCTTCTTACCAATGACATCAGGTAAACATTTAAATGTTCAATATAAAATTGTCTCATACGCAATTTTTAAAAAAATTATTGTTCTGGTATTTAAATTCTTGTCATCTCAAATAGGACAACTTATTCGTCTATGTCCGGAAGATAGACCACCATGTCACCCCACTGATAAATGTATACACGACTGCAAATTTTTGGGGTTCAAATCAGGAGGTTGTGAGAAAATGGTTATTGGCAAAACATGCTGTTGTATAGAAGAGCTGGAATCTCGCCATGATTCTTCCTATTCTACTCCAATCTTAACTAATTAATCTCTCATTTTTATATGTATTCTCAGTTATATGAATAAAAATATATTAATAGATGATTGATCTTTTAGCTTATAGATCAAACCCTACATTGATGCAGCTTATTCGACAAATAATCAACAGTTAGTTGCTCAACTTCCGACTCTCGTTTCTTTTTTTTTTCTTTTTCTTTTTTGTTTGACAAGAGTTTTGCAAGTGAAAATCTACTTGGAGGAGTTGCTAAGTATACTTTCCTAACAACATGCAATGAAATCATAATGGATTATGAAGTCTAACAATCTATTGATTTTGCTTAGTTCGTGTTATATATCTATATATCCACCAAACCATGAATAAATCTTTTTTAGAAATCCTTATTCCCCAACAATAAACTAGTCAGACATAGCAAAGTAAACGAATAGAAAAACGGCAAAACATCTTATAAATCTTAAGCAAAGATAAGGGATTTAGAAAATAACTCTTGTGATGAATGATAAGATGAAATCTTCTCCTAAAAATGTAGAAACAAAAACTTAAAGACTAGTAACAATAAAAGAATTTGGTGATGATTTTGTACGTCGAGCTTATTACGAGAGCTTGTGATCCGAGTGGAGACATGTTGGAATTACAAAAAAAAAAAAATATGAATACAAGCGCTTAAGAACACATTTATTGCATATCCATTATCCAAAACAAGGCAATGAGCGATCAAAGCGACTGTGACTGTGACTCCTCCTCCATGAGACCACAATTGGTGACTAGAACTTTTGAATAAGGCCGATTAAACCCTCTCTCCGCCACCACGGCTCTCTTATCCCCGATCACTTTAGCCACCCTGAAACCACCACAACCACAACGAAAAGACACAACCCTTAAATCTCTCAAAACGACTCAAATCCAACGGTCAATATTCAAATTTTCACCTGAAATAAGGAGATCCTGTGTTATCCCTCACTGTCTTCACTTGTCTCATCTTCTCCACAACTCCCATTCCTTCCAACACTTTCCCGATCACCAGCACCGATTCCTCCAGCTCTGGCGAATCTACAGCCGTTATAACGAACTCCGTTCCGTTCGGTCCCACAGCTGTTTCCTCTTCCTGCACCTCCAGCTTCCCGTTCTTCGCCACCAGCTTCGTCTTCGGCGGCGGTTTCAGCGGATCTCTCACCACGATTCCCACACTTCCCGCCTTGCTTTTATTGCATCTCTCGCCTCTTTTCCCGCTCTCCCATTCTTCGATTAGGTTTTGGAGACTCCCCGCCGCGGCGGTGGCTCGGTCGGCGTCGGCGCCGTACGATCTGATCCCGCCGTGCTGGACGTAGCCCGGCATGATCTTCACGAACTCTTTTCTCCGGTAGCTGATTCCGGCTTTCCCGCTCACGATGCTGATGAATCTAGCAGTTCCCGCCGGCACATCGTCTCCGTATAAACCGATGATGATCCGTCCGATTGGCTCTCCGTCGATCGATACGTCGAGAAATGCTTTCTTCGTCGGAGCCTTAATTACAGGAATTGCCATTTTGGGGGAAATTAAAAAGAAATCGAATTACATCAAATTGAAATCCAGTTACGAGCATTGCTTACTCTATCTCCGCAAATTGTTGAATTATCAATTTCGGGACAGATTGTATCTGCTTGGGCTTTGGAGAGATCGAGCAATGGCGTCAGAGTAGTTTGAGTTCCGATGAGTAGAAGCAAAGAGGATTTAATTAGATTCCGGCGCGATAGTTTGCAGCTTCGTTCTAGCGACGGAGAGGCTACTCCGGCGGTTCTCCGGTTTTTCTGCGGTGGCTCTAAAGGCGACGGTATAAATTTTGCGGATGGTGTCGAAAGTTTAGCATTGTGTAGCATCGTTGTCTTCGCGTTTCTCTACCTGATTGGTGGCTCTGTGTGTTAACAATGTCTTTGGCGGAGGAAGAAAAGATAATTCGGAGATTTTCGTGGATAAGGAATCGAAAATGATCCATATATATGTGATAGGAACCGTTAGTGGGTAATGGTAAGTAACCGTTAACAAATAAAATTATTCATGGTAAATGGTACGGAAGTGTTTTCAACAAATTACCTTCGTACTCTATCATACGATATCCTAAAGCCCAAGTTGCTTGTAATGCCCAAAGCAAAGCTGAGTGAAAACTTGTAGCGAAAACTTATCACGTTTCGACATATAAAATCATATGAAACATAAGTAGATATTATATTATAATGTTGTTGGATGGATCGCAAATTGTAAATTCATTCAACTATATATGCGCACAAAATCGATGCGTCTTTTTTACAAAAAAAAAAAAAAAAAAAAAAAAAAAAAGNGTCTATGTGGTTTGGAACAATACTGGTTCCTATTTTTGTTCTAGGACTAATGATTTGGCCATAGTTGAAATGCTTATTTACGTATCATAATTGATATTTTTGTTTTTTCAAGCCCAAACCCTAACAAAAAAAAAAAACATGATCGACCGAGAGTAATCAAGCCTACATCACAATGGTTCACAGTGGATGCGAGTTGGATGACGTGAACTATTTTGTTGTCAAAGTGTAGTTTTTGGCCATTGTGAAGTGAAGTCATAAGCATATCGGATAATTTCTTTTCTTCAGCTGTTGGATATATAAGCTATAGTATATATTTTCTTATTACAAATTTACAATTTCGCACCCGGTATGTCAAACATAATGGAGTAGTACTCAACTTAATTTTGCTTGCTTCTGTTTTACACACACAGGCAAAAATTATCCACCGAGTAAAAAAAACCTTTATAGAACATACATAATAGTATATTCAAACCAAAAAAGGAATATGATTTCTCCGGAATATGAATATGACTGTTTGAATACACTATTAGGAATATGAATAAAAAAACCTTTGTTTATTACTAGTACTTAGTAATGACAAATATGTATGTATGTACGTATGAGAATATTTCAGGAATATATATGATTTCTTCGTCGAATGTGGATTTTTTTTCGTGAAGCAGAAAAGTATTCTTTCTTTTCGTTTTCATAGTATGGTTATCATGGATTCAGTTACATGTTGTCCAGGTCCAGTGTTTTAGGGACCAAGTTGTAGGTTAGTAGTTTCTTCAAAATTGAAAGGACTTCGACTATATAAGTATATTGGGATACCACTTTCCTCGAATTTTCATAGTTTGTATAACCAGACCGCCAACTACTTGATAAACCGTTTGGTATCTTATTGTAATTTCTATTTTTGTCGTCTAATGATTATAATGTTTACAATTCTTAGTTTGGTCCGTCTTAAGAAGAAAAGTCCCCGCACTCCATCTTTTACAGTTTTATTCTGACAAGAACATATTACACGTACTGACGTACACTTTTAGTTTTTTTTATTGCGGATTTTCGTTGATTCCTTATTGAGAAGTTTTTTTGGACAAATTTCAAAAATACTTTTTTCTTTTTCCACAACTCATGTGAGACGTGAGTTATGACTTTGTGGACTAATTTTTATCCACAGGTCATAGAGACTGATTTATCTGTCTGAAAAATATCTACTGACTGGTGAGAACATTCAACATATGACAGTACACTACATTAAATGTCCCGCCGTTTTAGGCTTTCAGCCTTGGAAAAACAATGTTGTATAAAATGAATATATCCTTTATCGAAAAACCCGTTATAATCGCATTTTAAATTACGATATTGACGTCAGATATTTATGGAATATTTTGTCACTGAAATCAGAACTATTTAGAGTGTCCTTCAGCATATTGTTTTTCTTTCCCGGTAACTCATAAGAAACAAAAAAATTGGCTAGCTAGGAAATTAAGAATGCTGGGAAAAAAGTTACGAAACTGAGAATACGTACAAGAACCTCCATCTCGAAAAATAAATAAAAATTCTACTGATCAAAGTCTACACTTTAAATGAAATAAATATTTTATAACCAATGAAAAAGTTAAAATACACGTGGCAAGCATTAGAAAAACGACGCCGTCGGATCCACAGAACCCACGCTCGCATACAATAAAAGCTCTCTCTGCTCTCCTTCCAAAGTTTCTCACTTGCCAGCCAACTCAAAAACAAACAAAACTCTCTCTTCTCTCTATCTTCTTCTTCATTTCATCATATACAAAATGAAAAGAAGATCAGTTTATGAGTGGTAACAATATATCTATGAAAAGGAGAATTAAAGTATCAAGGAAGAATAGAATGTCGATAAGACGTATCTATCGCTGCGTTAATGTTCTTATCAAAAGATCTAGCCCTTTCTTTTTATGATCGATCCATCACAAAGTCCACAATACAAAATCTCTTTCCAGTACTTCTTTCTCTATCTAGCTTCTATTATTACAATCAAGAATCAAGAATGGTACGAACACCGTGTTGCAGAGCAGAAGGGTTGAAGAAAGGAGCATGGAATCAAGAAGAAGACCAAAAGCTCATTGTCCACGTTCAACGTCACGGTGAAGGAGGGTGGCGAACCCTTCCCGATAAAGCTGGTATATATGCCTTTTTCTAAAAAAAAATTATTATCTCCGCCAATTTGGAATATTCAATCAGTTTTTCTTTGCATATTACGCTTTATCATTGATAATTAATGCTTTCAATCATCATAACACTACAGGACTAAAAAGATGTGGTAAAAGTTGCAGACTGAGATGGGCCAATTACCTTAGACCTGACATTAAGCGTGGAGAGTTTAGCCAAGAGGAGGAAGTTTCCATCATCAACCTCCATGCTGTTCATGGCAACAAGTAAGTTTTTTTTTGTTAAAGGGATTTTTTGAAAAATACCTTATTTATATTTAAAATATTGAAAAATACCCTAACTATTTTCTGTTTTAAAAAAACTGTTTTGACATAATTTAAAAAAAAAACATTAAAAAATAATTACAATTACAAATTAAAAACGAAATTTAAAAATAATAGAATAAATAATTTTTTTTTAGATAATTACAAATTTAAAAAATTTAAAAGTGGATAAATCTATATTACATTTTAATATTTTCTTTAAACAAATTTTAATATTTTTAGAAGTCTCATCCCATTTCAACCAAATAAAACTTTATAAATTCAAACTTTACATATATTTAAACTTTATAAACTATTAAAATTTTAAAAGTTGATAAATCTATTTTCCATTTTTAACGTGTATAAACACATTTAAATATTTTTTAAACTTTATATAAACAACCTTGGTCTCACCCTCATTTAAACTTTATATAAACAACCTTATATTTTTAAAGAATTTTTAATAAAATCTAAACAGATAATTAAGATTGTTTAGTATTTTAAAATGAAACAAAATCATAATCAAATCTTAATATATTATATTTCTTATTTGAATTTCATTTTTATTAAATTAGTTGAAAACTTTAAATTAAGATAATTAAGTCATTTCACATATATAAATTCACATATAAAAAATGTATTTTTAAAAACTAAAAAAAACAAGGGTAGTTTTCAAATTAAAAAATCATCAAAGAGTATATTTCCAAAATTTCTCTAAGTTTTAATTTGAGAGAGAAGGAGGGTGTATAAACTATAAAGTGATAAACAAATCTATGGCAACAATTTACCTAGGCCCCATAAGATATTAAGAACTGAATCAAAATCAAGGAGGTTGTAAACATTTTTTTTTTTTTAAAAGTGAAATTAAAACACAACAATTTACGTAGGCCTCATAAGATATTAAGAATTGTCACAAAACATGTGTGTTTCATCAAAGTGATGTTGTAGTGATATTTTGGTATAAACACATGTGCTAAACTGCTAATAATTAATATTTTGGTTCATCAGATGGTCGGAAATAGCTCGTGGGTTACCTGGAAGAACAGACAACGAGATCAAGAACCATTGGAACACTCACATCAAAAAACGTTTGGTCAAGAAAGGTATTGATCCGTTGACCCACAAATCCCTTGTCGATGGTGCCGATAAATCATCCGACTATCCCGAGTCACCGCCAGATAAAAGCAGCGTTGATCAGGTGGAAGATGATCATAAGAAATCAAACAAAAAAAAGTCTTCAGGATCACCATCAGCTCGGTTATTGAACAGAGTAGCTAACCGGTTTGGGAAGAGAATCAACCAGAGTGCTATGTCTAATATTATTGGAAGTGGTGACCAACTTACTAGTCACACTACTCCTACACGTGCGTCTGAATGTGAGAAGTCAACGAGCTCTACCTCAACCCCAACCTCTTCGAATCTCCTCGTCAGCCAAACCATGAATCTTGATGCAAAATCTCTGTCCTCGTCCACGTTCTCCGACAACTCCCCCCTTAACGATCAGTTAATGTACGATAATATATTCGATGATATTGAAGATATAACGGGATTTTCATCGAGATTTATGAGTGATGTTGTATCTCATGATGATGAAGATTTCTTGATGTTGGATGAGTTTTGCTTGGAGAACACCTTGTTCATGAGGGAACTTAATTATCATGATACTTCAAGATGATAAAATTGTGACGATGTCGTTCAATGATAGCCACGTGACGCCGATCAATGAAGCTGATGATGACTCCTTTGAAGGGATTGACAACTATTTTGGATGAGTATTTAGTATTTACTATTTTTACATGTCGAGAAATTAGCTCGTATAAGATTCTACTTATTTTCATGACGAAGATGAAAAAATTGGCATGTAAATCAATTGGACATTGATTTGCTGTGTGGTTTTTTTAGTATGTGTGAGTTTTTGACTTATTGGCTATGTAACAAACTAAACATTGACAAAACTTGGGGAGAATTAGCTAATTTTTTTTAATATTCATTTCAAATCTACCTTGTGTAATAGATATATTATATTATGGCATACCTAGTCTACAAGTTTTTTTTGTTTTTTATTTTTATTTTTTTTGGGGTCAGAAACTCAGAATCCTAGTCTGAACTCTGAAATTAAAATCTACATAATATCAAAATCAAATTTAACTTACCTAATCCGCGTCATGTTTTGTCTTACCTATTTTAGATGTCATATTATGCTCCGATTCTAAGTAAAAAACTGTATCTGAACATTAATTTTTCTGCCTTGTACTATCCCGTTGAATTCTTAAATTTGGCAAATGCATATGCTCTACGCTATTTCTGATGTGTGGAAAATCATTTCGGATTATGACTGTCATTTTTGTTTTCTCGTCCACCATATTTTTGACTAACATATTTTTTCTTTCAGATCATGTTACCAAGACTATTCACGTATTTAAGTTCAATGGGATGTTTTCTATCTTTGTGTTTGTATAACTAATTAGTATGTGCTTCTCGTAGTGAGTTTCGACAAAATAACTTGTTTTAGTCGGGTTAAGAGAAGTTTATATTTTTCTTTTACAGAAAATAATTATTAAAAAATATAACATTCTCAAAGAGTACAACTGAATTTACACTAAAATAAAATATAGTTTCCCAGTCTCGAACAAAACACTTTTAGTTCCATAAGAGTAGAAAGACAAAAGGAAAAAAAACCATTTAGCTCATTCTCCCTAACATTTATGTACAAACGGTATCGGGATTGGATCTGATGCACCTTTCTCTAATATAATAAATTAACAAACGAAAAGACATTTTACAAAGATATTGTCGATTACCAAATTGACCTATCTCACATTTGGAGCTATCCATATATTATGTAGTCATATTATATATTAGCATATTGCATAGTGTTCCATTCCACTAAATCAACAGTGGACAAGCGAGCTAACCGCCAAAGCAAGCAGGTGAGATCTCTGAAAATACATGATATAAACTAATCATACGAGAACGTGGGGCACGTGCCCCATTCTAATTTTAAAAATCTTTTGATAGACCACTGTCAATATTAATTCGTTATATGAGTTGTCTAGTGCTGCCTCCAAATCCAATACATTTCTCTCGCAATTTAGTAATCAAATTCAATGGAATACAATGGTCAAAAGAGTGTAATCAACATCTTATGTCCTATGGACCTATGCTACTCCGAGCCTTCTTCAAAAAAGTTATTCTACTTGCTGTTTATATTCTCGCACTTGATTACCAACAAAGTTGTTTACTCTCTCAAGAGGGTTGGTGAAGTACCTGGATATTTCTTTTGGATTATGTGAGTCCACTTGTTTGTATATATTAATTAATGTGTTACAGACACATTATTTTGATGCTGTGGTCTAATATGTGTTTTTTTTTTTTTTTTTTTTTTTTTTTTTTAAAANTCGTCTAGTATGCTACAAGTTTGTCTGGTCTGTTGTATAAGAATAAATCATTCCATACATGAAATAAGAATTCTTCTTACGGATATCATGTAATTAAATAAGTAAAATAGATCTAACTGTTTTGGACTGTGATTGTAGTTTTATTTTTGTAACTTTAATTTGTAGAAATTTTGGCAGTAAAAAACGTACTGTAATTTAAGAAAAGTTTAAACCATATTTTATTGGCTTTTTTGAAGAGACTGGGAAAACACTCAAAGAGAAGACGACCGTTGTTGTTTGTTGGATCCGTTACGGCTGCTGCTGGGCTTGCCATTGCGTTTTGTCGTCTTGGGCTTTATTTTACATTGGGCCACACTTGATTGTCTTATGGTTTGCAATCCATCAGTCAAGATGATGCCGTTTTGATGCTCTGTCTTAATTCTTTTTGAGATTTTGAAAGTTGAACGTGAAACCACTAAAAATTTGATTGGCTACATTTTGAGCGATGAGAGATGCATTTCTATCAGTTAGCGGCTGATTCACTCGTCAGTCGTCACTTTCACTCCATGATCAAACTTATAGAAATCTCCAACAGTCCAACTCATTTAGCTATGGTGTTTTATATTACGCACGTGCTCACACCAAACCAACAACCTACGAATCACATATTAACACGTGGGTAAAACAAGGCTCCACTACTAAAACCGAATCCGACCCTTTGTCTGAACAGAGAGCATCATCACTCACACCACACAAAAGAGCGCTCAAACCACGTTTGCTCTTATCTTTCTCTATCTCTCTCCAATGGAATCCGAAACCCTAACCGACAAGACTTTACCAAACCAGTTCGAGACCAAGACAGAGTCAACAGAGTTCGAGAAGAATCAAGAACGGTACCAAGTTCTAATCTCCACGTTTCCTCAAGAGAAAGGCTGGAGACCGAAAGAGCCTTTAATCGAGTACGGTGGTCACTGGTGGCTTCAGCCTCTCGTCGAAGGTTGTCTTCACGCGCAAGAATGCTTCCAAGCACGACCCAACGACATCTTCGTCTGTAGCTACCCGAAGACAGGTACCACTTGGCTCAAAGCCCTAACTTTCGCCATCGCTAATCGATCACGCTTTGACGATTCCTCTAACCCTCTCCTCAAACGTAACCCTCACGAGTTTGTTCCTTACATCGAGATCGATTTCCCTTTCTTCCCTGAAGTCGATGTTCTCAACGATAAAGGAAACACTCTGTTTTCGACTCATATGCCGCACGGGTCATTACCCGATTCGGTTGTGAAATCGGGTTGTAAGCTGGTTTACATCTGGAGAGATCCAAAGGACACTTTCATCTCTCTGTGGACATTCCTCCACAAGGAAAAATCAGAGCTTGGACCTCTCAGCAACCTCGAGGAGTCTTTCGATATGTTCTGTCGAGGTCTGTCTGCGTACGGTCCTTATCTTGACCATGTCTTGGCGTATTGGAAAGCTTACCAAGAGAATCCGGATCGGGTTTTGTTCCTTAGGTACGAGACGATGAGAGCTGATCCTTTGCCGTATGTGAAACAACTTGCTGAGTGTATGGGTTATGGATTCACAGCGGAGGAAGAAGAGAAAGGAGTTGCTGAGAAAGTGGTGGATCTTTGCAGCTTCGAGACGTTGAAGAATCTTGAAGCTAACAAAGGTGACAAAGAGAGAGAGGATCGTGCTGCTGTTTATGCGAACAGCGCGTATTTCAGGAAAGGAAAAGTGGGAGATTGGGCTAATTATCTGACTCCAGAGATGGCTGCTCGTATCGATGGGTTAGTGGAAGAGAAATTCAAAGATACCGGTTTGCTTGAACATGGTAAAATGACTGATTCTTAATCCTTATCTGCCTTGTTTACAGCACATATCTACTCTACTCCTTGTGCTTGTTTGATTCTGTAATGTAATAAGCTATACATTGAAAAAATATACATCGCTTCTTCTTATCCAAATGTATTGTTTCTATAAAAGAAGTTAGCTTTGTAGTGCCATTACCTTTCTTCATTTATCTTTGCTGGCCTTATCCCTCATGTATGCAGTGTCAACTTTTCAGAATCTCTTTTCTTTGTGATTATATAAAACTGAATCCGAATATTGGAAAAGTGGTGATTCTGGTATTTAGGATCATAAATCAAAGATCTTTCGTTTGTTATACAGACTCAGACAGAAAAAAACAGAGCATCTTCTGTTTGGGATAAAAGAGGACCGTCCTGTTGTTTATGCGAATAGTAATTTGTAGGCAGTGGTAAATTATATACTGGAATATAAATTTAGTTTCTGGTTCATCCAAATGTATTGTCTCTACAGATGGAAGTAGCTTTGTAAGCTAACCACCATTGTCTGATTTGTGCAGACTTGCGTTTCAGTCTCAGTCTCTTATTCAGACAGAGAGATGAAGTAGCATTGCTATGATTACATGAAAATTGAATCCGAATTTTCTGGCTACGTACTAATTCAAGCATTTAGGATCATGGAATGAAAGATCTTTCTCTTGTTATTAAAATATGATGATACAGACAATAATGAGATACATAATCAAACAGAGTATCCTCTGTTTCGCGCCAAATAAATCAGTTATCATGTGGAAAGCAATCCAGTATCTTTGAATTTCTCCTCCACCAACCCGTCGATACGAGCCGCCATCTCCGGAGTCAGATAATTCGCCCAATCTCCGACCTTTCCTTTCCTGAAGTACGCGCTGTTCGCGTAAACCGCAGGACGATCCTCTCTCTCTTTCTCTCCTTTGTTAGCTTCAAGATTCTTCAACGTCTCGAAGCTGCAAAGTTTCACAACTTTCTCAGCAACTCCTCTCTCTTCCTCCTCACCAGTGAACCCATAACCCATGAACTCAGCAAGTCTCTTCACAAACGGCAAAGGATCAGCTCTCATCGTCTCGTACCTGAGGAACAGAATCCGATCCGGATTCTCTTGGTGAGCCTTCCAGTAACCCAACACGTGATCCAGATAAGGACCGTACACGGATAAGCCTCTGCAGAACATGTCAAAGGCTTCCTCGAGACTCGCTAACTGACCCTCTTGAGACTTCTCCTTGTGGAGGAAAGTCCACATGGAGATGAAAGTGTCCTTCGGGTCTCTCCATATGTACACCATCTTGCAACCCGATTTCACAATCGAATCGGGTAACGACCCGTTTGGGATGTGGGTGGAGAAAAGCGGGTTTTTCCCGTCTTGGAGGACGTCGACGGTTGGGTAAAACGCGAAATCGATCTCGACGTAAGGCACGAACTCGTGTGGGTTTCGTTTGAGGAGTGGGTTCGTGGCGTCGTCGAAGCGAGACCGGTTAACGATTGCGTAGGTTAGGGCTTTGAGCCAGGTCGTGCCGGTTTTCGGGTAGCTGCAGACGAGGAAATCGGTGGGTCGAGCTTGGAAATGATCGTTGGCGTGGAGGAGACCTTCGAGGAGACATTCTTGCCACCAGTGGCCGTTGTATTGGGTTAGGATCTCGCTGGGTCTCCAGCCTTTGCTCTTTGGGAGCGCGGCGATGAGATCGTGGTACTTCTTCTGGGTTTTCTCGAATTCCGAGAGCTCCACGCCGGATCCGTTCTGGGTCGGGTTCGGTTCCGCCACTACGGATCCGTTTTGGGTAGTTTGCGATTCCATTGCTGATGATTATGGAGTGGTGGAATCAGAGGAGGAATCGGGAAGCTCTTACAGTGTTTGTGGAAGATGAAAGAAGATGGATTGAGATTTTTCTGAGAGTTGAGAAGAAAGGTTTTATAAGAGAAGGGAAAGATTTAGGTAGGTGATGGTGATGGTGATGGTGATGGCTCCCGATCGATAATAATATTTTGTGGTTCGCATCATTTGAATGCAAATAGATTAACAAACCAAATAATTATATTGAATTTTCGACAAAAAAAAAAAAATAAATAAAAAATTAACCGGTTTAAAGTTTATAAAAATTCGTTGTGCGTTGGTAAAATACTAAAATTGAACTTTTTGTAGGTAGATTCAACCAAAGTAAGAAATCTCGTTTGATAACTTATAACTAGATTATGTAGGTAAATTCAATCAAAGTAAGCAAACTGTTTACTAATGAAGTCAAACATTTTCAGGAAACAAATTGAATTTAAATCTTCTGAGTGAGAGAAGAAGTTGTTGGAACTGCAAAACCACGTTTTAGAAATGGAAGTTTGTAGGTGGAGAGGCTTTGGTTGGTCTAATTGACTTTGGTCCATGCTGAATTTTCTGTACAGCCTTGAACTAAACTACACTTTTTTGTTTTTGTTTTAAAGTTTTAATAAAAGAAAACTCCATTTTTATATATCGAATTTTTAGGGCCTATGCAGTCCGGCCTATTGAGGCCCATTACGTATCATTTGCAGGTTGGACATTTTTTTGTTTTCAAGTAAATGGCGAAAGAATAGTTCGCTTTTTGCTCACCACATTTTTCTTTCTTTTTAGCAAAAGGTTTCATTCTTCTTTGTCATGGGAAATCAAATCAGACAAAACCAGAGAGAAAAGCTGAAAAGGAAAGAGTAGCATAATATTTTGATAGTTTACAAAGCCCCTAATTAAACCCTAGGGATTGCCTTACAGACAAGGCTGTTCTTCATCTCCAAAGAGAGCTTCAAAGACTCGCTCAAATCCACTTCACCACAAGGGACCCACTTGAAACTTCCAAGCAACTGAGCCAGCCATAGCTCAACGGTGGCTAGGCCCATCGACTTACCAGGACAGACCCTACGTCCAGCACCAAAGGGAGCAAGCCTCAAATCAGATCCCATGATGGAGAAAATGTCACTATCTTGCGCACCAAGAAACCTCTCTGGCTTATACATATCAGCCTCCGGCCAGACCATTTCATCGTGGGTTATAGCCCACATGTTAACCATCGCAGTGGTCCCAGAAGGGATAAAGTGGTCCCCGATCTGAGTGTCGTGAATGGAGAGACGAGCCCATGAGAGTAGAGGACCAGGTGGGTGCATCCTTAGGGTTTCTTTGACGATGGCTCGAAGGTATGGAAGCTTGGAGAGGTCTGAGTCTGAGACTAGACGTCCCGAGTTACCCATGACAGCATCGATCTCAGCCTGCGCCTTGGCTTGAATGTTAGGGTGAAGAACCATCCTTGCAAGGATCCATTCCAATAGAATCGCAACCGTGTCTGTTCCCCTAAAAATCATTTCCTATACCAGAATAAACGATGTTTAGGTTATGTTACTTATCCCACAAACCCATATATATACTCGTACTTACCCAAAGGACAGCAATTATATCGGACTCGGGAAGTTTGTTGTTGCCTTGCATGCCAAGTAAGACATCGACAAAGTCCTCATCATTAGTGCTCTCTTCTTCTTGATTATTACGACGAGACCTCTTTAATTTGTGGTCGTCCATTATCTTTCCGACGAACACATTAACTTTACCGACCAAACTACGGCATCTTCTCCTCACGCCTTGTAAATCTAACCACCTCATTCCCGGGAAATGATCACTCCAGTTGAAGATTCCGAGAAGCTCATAACCTTCCGACACCAAATACTCCAACTCGTTGCTCTCTTTCGATTTGACAATACTACCATCGTTGAAGTTGTAAGTTTTACCGAAAACGCTAGACATCACGTTGTTGAGTGATCCAAAATGCAAGATTCTTTTGATCTTTACCTCTCCATAACTCTCCATTGCGTTCTTGATCTCTCCAACCATGTCTTGTCCGATTTTTCGTCGGGAATCGCCGAAGCCGGAGATCCTCTTAGGGCTAAAAAGATGAGTTGATGAGATTCTCCTAAGATCTCTCCAGTAATCACCAAAGGGAGCAAACCCCATGGCTCTATGAAAAAGCAACTCGTAAGCCGACTCTTTCACAGGCCGGTCTGCGAAAGCAGAGCTGTTTAAGAGCTCTTTGGCAGTCTCCGGTTCGCTAGTTATCACAAACCGGGTCGACCCAACGGAGAACGCCATGAGAGCTTTTGCTCTGCTTGAGATAGCAATATTGGCGAGGATTCTGTGTGTCAAAGCGTTGTTGACGAAGGCCAAGAGGAGGCCAATGATGGGGAGACCAGACGGGCCAGGAATGGCGGGTCCGGTTTTGTGTTCTGGTCGGGTATGGAAACGAGCTTTGTAAAGTGCCCAGGCAAAGCCACCTGGAGTCAACCAGAAAACGAAAAGGGAGATGAAGAGGAAAATGCTGAGACAAAGCTCGAGACTCGGAATTTGAGAAGAAACAGGTGGAGAAACGAAGGAAATATACGAATGATCAATAGCCATTTTCTTAAAGAAGTAATGAGGGTTGTTTTAGCTAGTGAGCCAAAGAGAAGAAAGTAGAGACTGTTTGATAATGATGGTGTGGTAGTGTGACTAGTGAGACCGGTTCTTATATAGTGGACGAATTTAACTAGGGTAAGATCGATTAACAATTTATATAGGTTATTAAAATCCTAGCCGGGTAATACTAGTCTTTAACCATGGTTAAGACTTAATCAGACTCTTAGAAAGACGCAGCTTGCACCCTTTAATTTGTTTTCAGTGCGATGGATTTTCACTTTCGTGGCATGGTGTCTATGCATGCTTTGGTTTACATGTCATGCAAATTAAGCCATATATTTTAAAAGCTTAGGTAAATATTTTGAATTGACCCTTTAATCTATTTTACATAAAAAAATAGATAAACTCATGTTGCAACACTACATCTTCACTATTAAGATTTGGACAGCAATGCATGTTTGCTTCGGTAAGGTTTTTGCCTAGCTAGGAATCGTTCCTATAATAGATGTGCTGATCTTTTGGCTAAAAAAGCAATGGAATGTATAGCTTCTATATCATGCATGTCCTATTTTTCTTCATGTTGTAAACGATGATGTTTCTTGATATATCAACAAAACCCTTAGCTGTTAGAAAAAGAATAAAACATATTCTTGAATAACTTTGATAATCTAAAATCCTTAAATGTCTCTATAAATGATTTATGTTTATATTTCTGTTATTTAACCAATTTATTCCGGTTAGTCCATAAATTTTACGGACATCGATACGTTCGTAGTCAAGTGGGTCTGGTCTACCAATGTCGGACTAGATATTCTTTGATTAGTATTTTTCGAAGAATAATCAGTAAAACGGTATGATAATGTCCACTTTTATTATTATATACAATACAATCAAAAGTACGGTGTGTCTCCGAATTACTAGAAAAATGAACAAAAATTGCGAGTCCTTTACGGATGAAAAGTTGCAAAAAGTCAAGGAGGTATATTTGTAAAACATAAATTAAATTTACTAAGAAGCTATATATAGTCTTGATATGCAATACAATATGGTCAGTTAAATTTTATACTAGGATGTGACTTGAATGTGAACGACAGAACGAGTTATACAAAGTTGGCTACCTATTTGAACCCCGAAATTCATAGGGAATTTATCTAGGCTATAAAGCATCGGTCTTCAGTAATTTTGTTTTTGTTTTGTTACAGAAGTAGTTTATACTAGTTTGATGTACACAGTAACATATGTGATACACTTTTTCCCTTACGCGTCGAGTGAGATATTATTGTGTTCCGACGTCCGACCATATCATAGATCTATGAAAAGTGGTATCTAGCTCGTTACATGCCACGTTGTAGGTGCTTTAGTTAGTCAACATTCATTTCTTAGAAAATGAAATACTCGTGGAATTTGTAATTCCTGAATTAAAACGCCCATCAAAGAAATTAAATAACAATATAAGGACGTAATTTCGACCTAGATATTCCATTGGGACTCTACCCAAAATCGTCAACCAACAAGATGGATTTGCTTCCCTTTGACCCAACAATAAAAGTCACTGTTTCCTCAGTGTCTCTAAAAAACGCAAATGAGTCGACACTGTCGGTCTACTATTTTAATAAATACATGAAGACCGATGCTTAGCCTAGTTTATAGTATTTACGTTGAACTTTTACAGGAACTAACAACATGAATCAACGAATATATGAAAATCAGTTCGGATGTTGATGATCTTATTAATGATCGGGCCTGCAATTCAAGTAATACAATGTGGTTTTAATCAGGGTATAGTTTTTGGATCCATATGATGATATGAACAAAACAAATTAAAAATGGCTCAACATAGTGATATATACATTACGTTTTTTTGTCCTCAGAATTTTCTATAAAGCAACTCACACAGGTTAGATTAACAACTTTAGGGTTTTGAAATTTGAAGCCACATTTTTTCATTTTTATAATAACGCATGTTTTATAATCCCATAATTTGTTTTTACCTTCTCCCAAATCCAACTATTTCAAATAATGTTTTACAGTTTTCATAATTCAATGGTAATTTACCAACTAATGGACCAAAATTTCTGTAAGTGTTGTTATAACCAAACTCCGGCCTGTAAATCAATTACTCAACTTGTTTGGTTGATATATAATTTAATTGATAGACATACGCCAATAACGTCTTAAGACATAGTAATATGGTGGCCATGCATGATGCAGGGTATGGACCAAACATAGCCTCGACCTCGTTACCCACAAAATTGTCTGAGTCTCCTTCAACATTGATACCACCCACACGCACTGTGACTCATATGCCATAAAAAATTTGAAGCAACGCTCCATAAGACCATATATGTTTATGTGTATGGTCATAGGTTGTCTAACTCAAGAGACAATTTAAGCTGTGATGATGCTTAGCAAGAAAGCAAATGTCACAAACCGTGTGGGTCTTAGTAAATTCCATTTCTAACAGAAAACCGACAAACCGTAGTTAGATACGTTGACCAAGTCAAATATGTTATCGACCAACTGTATTAACACTTGCTCGTGCTTCAGTCTTGACACTTGCTCGTGCTTCAGTCTCTTAGATTTGTTATTTTTGTTTTATTATACTTCTGATTACTCCACATTATCATATTCACAGACCTCGCAACACTATACTTAATACAAAAAGTTTTTGTCGGCCTAAACTTGTTTCAACAAAAGTCTCTTTAATTTTTTTTATATCGTTCATCCAAACGGGCCTAGCACTGATTTTCTAAAAGTTACCCAAACGAGCCAGTTACTGGTCCGGCCCATGCAACATTCTGTAGTTTGCAGTTGGAAGTTTGGATTGCCAATTTTAGAACCAAAGCATAATTACATTTCCTCAAAAATCCTTCAAGGAGAGACACGGAAACGAAAGCCAAATGGGCGTTGGTAGAAATCTCTTCAGCCTCTAAGATGCAGATCAAGAAGTGGACATGATTACACAGTAGTTTTTGTAATTGTCAGGAGGATATCAAGAAGTGGACATGATTACACAGTAGTTTTTGTAATTGTCAGGAGGATACACTGTCCTCTGAATACAGGAAACCGAAACCGGGTCTAATAGCTCCCTGAAGCTTCCTGATAATCCATATCATGAGTCACATCGATCCAGAGCAGCTCGTAGTAAAGCCAGACAGCTGAGAGACAGGCCAATCTTTTTCAATCCAGTGAGAGGCAAGTCTTAAGTTTCAAGCAGTGCAAGGATTATCCAGATCTACTAAGCAAGTGATGACTCCATAAAGGACTTCATGTTCACCACATCCTCTTTCGTCGTTACATGACTAGGCGGCTTCATAAGCTTCCAAAGCCCAGGAGGATGTCGCTGTTTCACTCGAGCATTCTCTTTTCTCTTCTCGAAGATCCTCTCGCACTCTGGATACGGCTTCACGTATAGATTATAAAACCTTTTCATGCTTGGCTTGATCAAACCTTTCAATCCAATCTCACACCCAAGCCCGCCTCTCAGTTTCAAGTAATCCACGACATTGTACCTCGGGACAATCTGCTTCTGGAGATTCACACCTAGATACTCCGGTACATCGGCTAAGCAGCTGACGTGAAACCCCATCCGGTTTGTTAAAAACTCAATCTTCTTCTCAATCTCATCAATCTCGTATAAGACCACCCTCGGCTCTCTCCACACAACCTTGAACGCGTCCCTGTGAATCAGCCCGTATCCGCATAAACAATCGATCCTGAGCTTCACTTCGAACCCAGCACGGAACGCTCCTTCGCTGAGGATGCTAACTCTGATCACTTCTCTGCATTTCAACGTCTTGATCAGCTCCAAACACCGCGAAAGCTCACCTAGCTCCAAGCCGAGCACTCTCGGCTCTCTAGCGATCTCTTTCTTTATCTCGTCGTTGCTAAACCCCATCTTCTTGAATTCGTCAAGCAGTGGCTTGAGTCTGGTCTCAGTACCAATCCCTAGAATCTCAGGGAAAATGTGAAAGAACCTCTCAATGTTATCTCTCGGAATGCCGATTCCAATCAAAAACTCAATCTTCCTGCGGATTTCAATCTCATTCACAGCAATAACGCCAGGAAACGCACTTAGAATCCTACTAACAGTACTATCGCAAAACCCTAAACCCTTCAAAATCTTCGTGCACTCGTGAAATTTCTCAGGACCGATTCCGACTCTACTGGAATATTCGAGGACGCTCGTAATCGCGGAGGAAGAGAGGCCGAATCCTACGCAATTTGAGAATGGAACTCTCCATTTCCTCAGGAACTCCGATCGGAGAACATGAGGGCAATCGGAAATCAACTTAACGAGTGATTTCTGAGGGATTTTCAGCGACAACAATACACCGAGGGAGCTCTCGGTTTCGGCTAAATCCGAATTCAGCAGGAATTTGTTCCTTGAGAGCAAGTGTTGGAGAGAGGATTGAGGGAATCCATACCTCTGAAGGAGATTCGCGAGCAAAATTTGTTTCCTATAGTGCGATTGGTGGGAAGGTGCGAGAATCCGCGAAGAGGGATTTGTAGATACCGATCGATTCTGGCGGGATAGAGTCGCTCCGTAGCCGCCATGGAGATTGATGAAGGTTTTAAGTTTTGAAGCCATTCTGATTTTAGCTTCTCACTGTACAAAGTAGGAAGAAGACAATGTCAGTGTTTAACAAAAACAAAAAAAAAAGAACAAAAGATAATAAATTCATAATTCATACTTTTACCCTCAAGTTTCATCTTATTTTTAAATAGCCTCTCGGTTTTTGCGTGGGACCTAATTTTGGTTCGAATTTGGTGCGGGTGAAAATGTCAGATCTAGTTTTTACTTTGTAAGACATTTGACCGACTAGAATTAAGAATCTTTAAAATTTAGGCCCAGACCAGTGCCGTTTATTGGGCCTTTTGGCACTCCACAACAGCTGTTGGTTATGCAAAACGCAATTGGTCTATGCTTTGTCCACCAATCTCAGCTCTTAGGGTCATCTATGCTTTGCTCGAGCATTGATCCTTCTCTCCATCTCATTTATCAAGGAGATTACAGTGTCATGTAAATGAGAAGAATAAACCAACATGTCGTTGATCCAAAATCCAAATCATGATAAGAAATAATAAACTTAATCACTCACTCTCAAAGATTCAAAATATATGATCACTTTCATGGTAGATAAATAATAAATATGTAACGAAGCTAGCTAAATTATTCAGAGATATTATAACCAGGAAAGCAGAGAGAGATATTCTCAACTAGATATTTTATTACGTACTAATTAAAATGTTATTTTCTCTCATTTGATATAGGCTCGTACGTAGTAGACGAAAGCTGATACTACTTTCAGTGTACAACCGAAATTTTAATTGTTGTTGACGTTTCTTGTGGCTCTAGTTAATCCAAATTTACATATAAAGTAATGTGCTATATTAGTTAATTTTCTTAAGGAGAAAGCTTAAAATTGGGGTGCAAGTATTTGGTGGAATTGGCAAACCAGCACTCGAGTCGAGTACCTTGGGTATATCCGTAAATATTAATATTCTGGTGACTTTCGTAAAATTTTACCAAAAATATAAAAATTTATAACAAGGGAAAATGTGTTCGGACACGGCTCTCATTCTAGTATTATATCATCATATGGAAAATAAATTCCTCTGTTTGGTTATACGTGTTTTATTTTTACACTTATAATCTCTATTTTTTCTTACTTTTATTTTCGTCACACTAATTAATTAATTATTGATTCTGGTAGTGCAAATATCGAAGTCTCTATTAATTGTTGCCAGTCTTTCGTATCCAGAAAAATACAACTTCTATTCATGCATACTCAACTGAAAAACAATAACAAAATATTCTAGACTCTCTCAACCTCAACCATAAAGTTTTTCTATCGATTTTACCAACAAAATAAAGTTTTTCCTTGGAGAATCAATCTCAACTAATAACTGCCAAAACTTCATAGATCTAGGAAAATGGAGTGTGACGTGGTGATCTTTTTCGTTAAAAAATATAGTGACGTGATTAAATAATGGCTGTTTTCTCTTAAACTTTCCATTTTCGGCCTTCACTTTTCCAAAATGTCACATTTCAATTACTTTCTGCAAATGAATACTACTGCGTTATGAGATGCATGCCCTGGCGCGTTACGGAGTTGAGCTGAACACTCTTACAATATAGTTTTTGTTTTTGATTAAATGACAAAATATTTCGTATAAAATGTGATTTACAGCTGTATGTCATCACGAAAATATGCAGATGACCAAGCAAACGATGAGCACCTTATTTTTGTGCAAATACTTTAATTTCCATTAATCTTAAGTCGGACTTAATGACCAAGCAAACGATGGGCACCTTGAAAGAGAAATCCAGACTCTAAAGATGGAAAAAAGAGGAAATTAAAATCCCCCTTTTTTGGGTATAGACTTTTAACAGTCTTCATAGAAGGTTGAACTTGTATGTAATTTGCTGTTTGGTTGTAATTTTTTATATGAAAAAACAACATTATCACCAATTAACAAATAACAAAGCGGTACAATTTTTTCTATATATACGACACCCAAACATCATCACTCATAATAATTTAAGAGATAAAAAAAAAAATATCATAGAAACAGAGAAAATGGAACAAGCTTTTGACGAAGGCGTCTTTGCAGGTCTGAAGCAGGTGTTTGTGCGAGACGACACAGTCAGCGTGACTTATCTTAAGATGGTGTATGAAAGGGAGAATGGAGAAATCGTAGAAGTGACACATGAAGACTGTAAATTACAACCAAACAGCAAATTACATACAAGTTCAACCTTCTATGAAGAC
>OVBJ01000311.1:0-64804 GCA_900406535.1 Noccaea bulbosa
CGATTTTACAACGATTCGTGTCGATGGAAAATGCGTGTTTTGTTGTAGTGTCGGTTGCTATTTTTTTGGCCCAACAATTTTTGCCTGGCCACATATTCTCATTTCTTTGTTCTTAAACTTAAATTTTATGATATTTTATTTTTACCGAAGGTACTTTGCTATCTCTCGTTGTCCTGTATTTCGTTTCTTTAATTGACCCGCTAAAATCTGCTGTCACGCTTTCTAATTTTGTGGCCTCGTACATTTTAAATGCTAGAATAAAAAAAAACACAAAATCTAGGAAAAGTGAGGGTATATTTGATATTTCAGGGATTACGGAGGTAACTCTACTATCGTAAAAAAAGATTAGGGAGATAAAAGAAGCACAAATATTGGGAATTGTCATAAATCTTGGGGATATTTACGCAAATAAGAATAAAATAAGGGACAAAAATATCAAATCCGAAAGATTCGGGTTTGTGGAAACTGGGAAAGTGTAGAGAGTGTCTTTATTCGTTTGTTGTACCACAACACAAACCCTATCTTCAGTCTTCACTCTCTTTTCTCCGCCACCACACAAAAACATTCTTCTACTTCTCTTTTGCTTGTATAATTGCATAATTTTCACGCTATTCTTCATCTTTATATACACACACTTCATTCGACCTTCTCTATTCATTTCCCCCCAATCTCTAATTTCTCCTAAATATTGACCTTCTTGATTCGATTTCAATTCATATCGTTCCTTCTGAGTTTTGAGTCATTATCATTTTTTTCAGTTTTCCCTGACAACGTTTCAGGGATTAAATCTTCTCTAAACCAAACGTTTTTTTCTTCTCTCAGAGTTTTCTGCGAAATTGAGTTTGTCTTCCCCAAATCTTCTGCAATTTTGTTTTTTGTTTTTTTTTTTCCCTCCCAATTCCGCCATTTTTATCCTAATTGATAAATTATCCATCGAATTTCACGGAGGGGGGTTTCAATGGCGCTTGCGTATGATCCTCTCTTCATCACATCGGAGATCTCCGCCATGGATGTGGCCACACCGCCGCCGATGATTTTAACCCAAGACGAGCTCAAACGAATCGCCGCCTACAAAGCCGTCGAGTTCGTCGAATCCGGCATGGTCCTCGGACTCGGCACCGGCTCCACCGCCAAACACGCCGTCGACCGCATCGGAGAGCTTCTCCGGCAAGGAAAACTCGAGAACATCGTGGGGATACCGACGTCGAAGAAGACGCAGGAGCAGGCTCTCTCCGTCGGGATCCCTCTCTCCGATCTCGACGCGCACCCGGTCATCGATCTCTCCATAGACGGCGCCGACGAGGTCGACCCGGACCTCAACCTGGTGAAAGGCCGAGGAGGGTCTCTCCTGCGGGAGAAGATGATCGAAGGAGCTTCTAAGAAGTTCGTGGTGATCGTGGACGAGTCGAAGATGGTGAAACACATCGGCGGGAGCAAGCTGGCTCTTCCGGTGGAGATCGTGCCCTTCTGCTGGAAATTCACGGCGGAGAGGCTCCGGAAAGTGATGGAGGGGTACGGCTGCGAGGCGAATCTGCGGCTGGGGGAGAGAGGGAAGCCGTTCGTGACGGATAACGGGAACTACATAGTGGATATGCGTTTGGAGAAGGATATGGGAGATTTGGGAGCAGTGAGCGATGCGATTCTGAGGCTTGCTGGAGTTGTGGAGCATGGCATGTTTCTTGATATGGCTTCCACTGTTATCATTGCTGGTGAGCTTGGTGTCAAGATCAAGAACAAACAATCCTTTTGAGTCTCTTTGTTTTTGTTTTTTTCTTTTTGGCCTTTTTGGGTATTATTAGAGAGAAAGAGAGGATTATGGTTGTTGACTTGTTGTAATAGATAGGTTGGGTTTGGATGATTGTTGTTAATTGTTATGATGTCACTTTGAGGAGATTTGACATTTCACAGAGTTTTGGATGCATTTGATCATCTTCTGATAAACAGCATTTTTGCTTAATTGTTTTCTTTATAAGTAGTGGGCCTATACATTTTGATATGTTGGGCTTTGTTTCTGTTAAAATATCATAATCGCTCAATACTTGTAGTTCGGGTTCGGATGGATCGGGTCTTTTAAGTTTTATAATTTAGGATCCATTCATGTATATTTTGGTTTCCGGTTTGGTTCGGGTTTGAGTGGATCAGTTCTTTTGTTTTTCTCAAAATTTTTACCCAAACTTTTTTCGGGTGCAGATTATATAGAAGACCTGTCAACCCAGCCCGAAACCCGCAGGCCAAGTCCATATGAACATTGGCCGATAAAAAAATATCCGCAAAGGCGGCAAGTTTGGGCCTATCAAATTTGTTCTCAACCCACGCCGGGCCGACCTGCATGGACGTATCAAAAACATAAAGCTCAATACACAGGTCCAGACGGGGGCGGACGCGGGCCGACCCACAATGTAGACCTTGAACATGATCATGTGCATTTGATCGAGAGCTTTGAAATTACATTATTCAAACAAATTGCTTCACATGTTCACACCACAAGGAGTT
Organism: Noccaea bulbosa; assembly: GCA_900406535.1. NCBI lineage: Eukaryota > Viridiplantae > Streptophyta > Magnoliopsida > Brassicales > Brassicaceae > Noccaea > Noccaea bulbosa. Next base: position 2,494 of record OVBJ01000311.1, read on the forward strand.
CGACCTAATAAAATAGTTAGGATCATGTTTTTTGTAACATTGGTGAAACTGCTTCTGGTTACAAAGTCCGCGGGCAGACCCGTAAACCCGCTAATAATATGCGGGGCGGGCTTGGGCCTAAGGTTTTTGTTCGCACCTGCGGCGGGCTGACCCGCATGAACATCTCAAAAATATAAAGCCCAATAGGCAGGTCCAGGTGAATGCGGGCTGACCCGATTGACATCTCTATTATATAGTACCCAAAATCTAGCTGAAACTACCGAAACCTGAAAGTATTCATATTATCATATTATCCAAAAATCATAGTTCTTTGCAGTATATAAAATATGAATAAAACATGTATTATGAGTATAAACTCCAAACTTCTCGGTTACTATGGGTCTACTTGGGGTACCAGTTCAGGTAATACCCAATACCAAAAATTACTCAGCCTTAAAACCTAAACAGACATTTTAAAGTTTTCGGTTCAGTTTGGTTCATGTATACCAAAAATTACTCAGCCTTAAAACCTAAACAGACATTTTAAAGTTTTGGGTTCAGTTTGGTTCAAGTATTTCGGTTCGATTCGAATATTTCGGGTTTGGTGATTATGCTCAATACTATATTACTAAATTAATTGTTGTAGATTAGGACTTTTAAAGTGCTTTTGTTGATGTATATACAAATATCATGGACGTAATGCATGAGATTGAGAGGGTGTATCGAATTTTTAATTGGTTTTGGTAGAACGGTTGGCCTAGAAGATCCATTAAACCAAATCAGGCCACTAAACAAAAACTAATAGTACGTGGTTTGTTATCACACCTCATTCCACACCAGCTTTAACTGACACGCTTCACACACTCCCACGTACAACGGTATACGCGTCAGTAAATTCAATAAAGTGAAAAGTATAACGCCCCGTCCGCCCATCCCGGTGAGTCACCCACGCCCTCTCTCGGCCCGTGGGCCCCACCCCCTGTCCGACGGCCTGTCCGTTATTTTTCCGAGGCTCGGAGAACGTATTTACTATCCCTGCAATCATCACCCGACCTTTTCCCGTGTTTTTTCCTAACTCACACGGTTTCGCAGAGGACTTTCCGAAAGGTCACCCATCCTTCCACTACTCCAGCTCAAGCACGCTTAACTCTGGAGTTACTTATGGGCCTTTGACCGAAAAGATAAGTGCACTTTGATGACATAGGTAGCCAAATCAATTCTTTTAACCTCTTTCTCATTTATTACAACAGGATGTTACAAAAAGAGAGAAGTAATCCAAATTAGCAGCTTTATATACACTTTGGTGGTCTTTTGTTAATCTTCCTAGCTTTCAGTATTAGCTATGCTCTTTTCATCTGCACTAATTTCTCAATTTAAATCGATTGTTTAAGACATTCTTTTGCTGAGTTGTTTTGCCTTGGCGGCCTAGCTAATTGGAGTCTTTGACCATTATTAGAGTTTAAATGGCCACGTGTATGTATGTAATGTATAAACGTATAAGTATAACTACATAAATATGTGCAAGTACTTATATAATACGATACGTCTCCGATGATATTGATATTGATATTTTTGGTAAAGTATACTAATATTAATCATAAGATTCGAGAATCTATTACTCCATCTCTTTGCTTCATCTGTAAACACACATAACTTCTTTTTTATCTCCTGAATAATTCGGAATTCAGAGAGAAAGAAAGGAAGCTTTTATTTTAGCTTTAGCTTAAGGAAAATACGATTCTCTTCTTCAAAGTCTCCTTTTTCTTCGCTTTTCCACTTCTTCTTCTTCTCCTTTCTTTCTTCTTTCCGACAAAGACAGAAGAAAACTGTACGATCCTCTTTCTCTTCTCCTTCCTCCTCCTGTCCTAAATTTTGGGTCTGCCTCTCGATTCTTCCTTTGTTTTCGTTTCTTTTTTCTTTCCAAATTTTGCTTCTTGTTATTTGTCTCGTAAGTAAGTATGTAAACCTATTTCTCTTTGATTTCGTTCAAAAGTTGTTATTTGTCACCTAGGTAAATTCAGATTCCTTCGCCTTGTTCTTAGATTTAACTTATAACAAAAAAAAAAAAAAAAAAAAAAAAAAAAATTTACAATTTTGNTGAGATTTAACTTTTGAATTCCCTTTTCCTTCTGTAAAATTCGAGTAAACCGTTTCGATAAACAAACTTGTGCAGTTAAATATTTTCTTTTTACCTTTTTAAGGAATAGATTAACAGCTTTTTGTGTTCTGTAACCTATCAGCTTTGGTTCAGCTTCACCTCCTAAACCAACATGGCTCTCATAATCCAGAAATTTGCTTATTTAAGTCTAATGATTTTTTTCTTTTCAAGATATTTTTTTTCATCTCATTCATTAATGAAGCATCTTCTGATTCACATGTTCATGTTGCGTATCACATTACCTTAGAGCATTGAATGCGAATGCTTCTGTGAATGATTCTAACCCCAACCCATTATATCATCAATTCGCAGCTAAAAGGGGAGAAGAATCTATATATATATAATAATAAGGAAAAAAAAGGGGATTAATTACCTTCAGCTGCAAGTTTCTACCTTCAAGACATGGGAGATCATTTCGTGTTGCTTGTGGATCGGTTGATAACAGAATCGACGATTGAGGCAGCGATCCAGAGCAGGAACCGGATGCTGCAAGCCAATAATACACCCGTGGAGGAAGAATGTAGAATCCTCGACGAGAAAACACTTGAGAAGCTGCGTAACGGAGATTTGTCAATGGTGCAGTGTAGGATTTGTCACGATGAGGACTTGGATTCAAACATGGAGACTCCTTGTTCTTGCAGCGGTAGCTTGAAGGTAAAAAAAAAAAACAAGAGAATTTGTTTAGAGAGAAGAGAGATTCAAGAAACAGAGTCTCTGGTTTGATATTAGATGATCGATGTTGTTGTTGTTGTTGTTGTTGTTGAGCAGTACGCACATCGGAGGTGTGTGCAGAGATGGTGTAACGAGAAAGGTGATACCACCTGCGAGATTTGCCATCAGGTCCTTCTTCTTTTTCTTTCTCTGTATCTTCTTGAAAAATTTGAATATGATCTGACTGAATGTACATGTGTTCTTTTGTTCAGGGATTCAAGCCGGACTATACAGCGCCGGCTCCATTGTTAGAGTTGGGTCATGTTCCTCTTCATTTCAGGGGAAACTGGGGAATCTCTCAACGGGAGCATCGTTTCATTACTGTCGTACCTGCTGATTCCACTTACCTTGACGATCACTATCCTCTTTCTTCCACCTCAAGCTTCATCTGTTGCCGTTCCCTTGTTCTCATCGTACGCCAACCAAGTCCTTTTTCACATTCCATTATATATATAACATGTCTTTACACTCAAATGTTTCTTGTTTGCAATCTGCAGTTCATGGCTCTTCTCATTCTCCGACATACCCTCCCTTTAATCCTCACCGGATCAAACCTCCACGTCTTCCCTTTGTTCACGGTAAAGATTATCATCATCTCAGGGAGTGATCTGATTCTGATGATGATGATCACTATCTGTTGTTTTTGGGTTGCAGTTGTTGTTTCTGAGGGTAATCGGGATCATGCTACCAATCTATGTCGTCACAAAAGCAGTCGCCACCTGCCGCCGCCATGCTCAGAATTTAGACACCTCTGACTCTGAAGAATCATCTGATGAAGAAACAGACTTATGGCGCTTGCCTCAAACCCAATCTTACATTATAGGCGTGCCATAAGCACTGTTCCTTCCTTTCATTCACACACACACACACATGTTGGATTGTAAATATATACTCTCTCTCACTTATACATGTAAAATGTTGGATTGGATTTTAACAGACTGAAAACAAAATGTATCTCATTGGCAAAAGCTCTCTTCTCGTCCAACCATCAAGTATCTGCAATGCAGAGAGACAACGACTCATCTTGAATTATTCCACAACAACTCTTAACTTCTAACCATATGGTCGGATACAACAAAACAACAAAACAGTTTGTAACGATCTTTATAAAATATCCCAACATTTGACAAGTGTCTGTGATGCGTGTTCCAAAATTCAATAGAAGAATCTGTACAATCTTTCAGAATCAGAGACCAAAAAAAAAAATGTTAAAGAGGATAGGACCTGAAGCAGGCAGCTTTGGGATTTCAACTCCAAACAAGATCCTTTTGTCTCTGTAAGTAATGAAAACATCAAAGACCTTATAGTAGCAGTTCAGTTCCAGCTTCTCCTCGGCCTGAAAAAAGAAAAGATGGCCACAAGGTGTATAAGAAAGCATGCGGATGAGAGTTGTTGGTAGCTATCATTAGATCTAAATAGATAGAAGTAATATACTTGCGGTTCTTCTGCTGCGTCCTCCAGTAACAAGCAAGCGCCCCAAATGCGCAGCTGGCGACAGCTATTGCCAATGCAGCTCCAATCGGAACAACAAGAGCGTTGGTGGCTACTGTCGTCAAGTCTTCAGTGGCTGAGACGGTCCCTTCCTTGCTCCCGACGACACTCTTTTCCTTGTAAAGGGAGACGAGCTTGGGACCATAGTAGTTCTTCAAGAACTTGTAAACCTGGTCGTGGTCCCACTCTACGCTTTTCTGGTCGCTCGAGAGATAGCACGACGGGCAAAGCTCCTTTGGTGGCCATATGATCTTTGGGAACTTGGGGTCGCCGGTACTGAGAGAAGCTTCATCTTTCATGAGTCTCTCGTTGACCTTGTTGTGCGTGCTCCACACCCACAAGACGAAGTCGCGTGCCTTCTTGAAAGGAGTTTTGACGCTGTCCATGAAACAAATTGCATAGATGAGCAAAGACAACGACTAATCTAGCTGTGAGTTGGTCTGTTTTCTTTTTTTTTTTTTTTTTACCTCAAGCACATGTCATTGAAATGCAGGCGGCATTCATCGCACATGAAGAAGTTGTTGACAAAATCACAAATTGCAGTGAATGCAAATTGACTTTCTCCATCCTCAATCCTCACGGAAAGTGAATGAAACAGAACCCATAACCCGCAGCTACACAGTTTAAGCATTTAAGGAATAGTTCAGATACTAGTGGGGCAAAATGAGATACTAGTATGGAATCTGACCAAAAGACTATAGTACCTGAATCCGCGAGTATCGTTCTTGCTGCCACGACAAAACATCTGCCAAATAAGAGATTAGGACAATCAGTGTGGACTAAACAGGAAAAATGGTAAGAGAGTTGGTTGCAAGTGCAAAGCACTCACGTAATATCCACGAGGAACATCCTTTCCACAAATAGGGAAATTTCCCAAGGTATCTTTCCCTCCAGATACTTGGTAAGAGCATTTTCCAGATGGGCACAAGTCATCGTAGTTCACTAGAATTTCTGCAGCTCCCTTCCGACACCTGCAGAATATAAGATACAGTTAGTGTTGAAAAAGAGTGACCGTTGACAATTCGGATGACAGAAACAATAAATCTACCTCCTGGAAAGATGATGGGCTGCTAGAAGCTGGATAAATCTAACAAACGAAGCGCTTGTTTCAGATGACTTAATGGCCTGTGGAAATATACTTGTTGATTAGCAAAAACAGAGCGGCGGAAATATACAAATACACACACAACAAGATCTTAGGCGGATTCGTCTACCTTTTGTGTTATAATTATATCAAAAGCCTCTGCGGTTGCTTCCTCAATGTCATACACAGCCTGAGAAATCTGTGGCAAATCAACACCCGGATATCTTTAAGCTATATGATCGTAAAAGAAATCAGAAAAGTTAGGCAGAGAGGCGTCTCGGAAACCTGTTCGTAGTCGGTCATGTTGGACACAACGTGTTCGTTTTCGAATTTCTTATCATCCAATCCATAAGAACTAGAAAAATATTGAGAAAGAAAACAGACATTAGTAAGTACCATGTACATAGGACTTGAGATTGGCAAACTAGGCTCAGGGGGAAGCTAGAAGAAAAAAGTTTTGGAACAAACCTGCCAATCTGCTTGTTAATCCAGTTGAGCAAGCGCTCAGCTGTGCGGCCGTCATCGATAACAAGTAGGTCGCTTTTGTTCTTTTTAGGTTCGACAAATTTCGAAGGAGGACCCCAAAAGAGCATTGGATAATGAGAAATGGAGAACTTGTCACAGAGCTTGGTATTCGTCTGCGCTATTGAACAAATTTGAGCATCGGAAACTAGTGATTCCATAAAGCTCTTTTGTTTGGAATACACGTGTGATTAAGTACCTTCATTGCACAGTCAACTCTCGTCATCAAGACGAGCCCCGGATGTATTGCGTCCGGTCCATTGAAGAGCCTTGCCACCTTCTCATAATGAGGCTGCAGAGGAACAGTTTTGAAGGAATGAAGCAATGCATAGAACGCAGGAGCCGAAGAAGAGGCGTTGGATAGTTATGTTACCTTGTAGTTTCTGCAGGCAGGACACCTACAATACACGTATCATCATCATCATCATAATCAGCTCAAATTACTACTTTGTAAAAGATAAACCCCCCTTTGCATTCATCTAGTAGCAATGAGTAGGAAATTACGAATATATGATGACAAAGTTAAAATCTTTCCCAAGAGAATTCTACGCTAAGATCCACTACCAAACTTTAGGTGGACAAAAAAGGTGAAGAACCCCACCAACTAAAAACTGGAAAAACTCTAACAACAGATTTGGTTCTAAGCGGAAATCGAATTCAATTCTGTGGGGATTGGGAAATGGGAGAACTGACCAGTGAGCGAAGAACTCGACGACGGCGTACTTGGCGGGGGTGTCGTGAAGGACTGAATCGAAGTTGGTAGTGTTCAATTCGACAGCTTTATCTTCCTGACCGGCGTTGCCGCCGCTGATATCCCGGAGAATCGAGCGAGAGCCCGGAGAAGAAGAAGAAGAAGAAGACGTGGCGATTACAAGGCTGAGTAGTAAACCGGTGAACAGAACCGCGTGTACCAAAGACATCAAATCGAATCGAAACGGGATACAATTCCGCCCTGTTGGACACGGACGCGAACGCGAACGCGCAGAGATTTCAAAGTTTCCTTCGCTTTTCTTTTCGTGATTATTTAGAGAGAAGGAGATAAACAGAGAGAGAGAGAGAGAGAGAGAGGAAAGGACAAAGACCAGCGAAGATCTATAGAAAGCTTCCCTCCTCTTCCACCGAGAAACTGAACCTTTGTCTGATATAGAAGGCTAGAAAGCATTGAAACTCTAGTTGACTGACTTTTTTTCTCCGCCTTATTTCGTACTGGGCTTTAATTGTATTATTAAGCTCATCAGAATCTGGGCCGTATTGGGCTCATCTATCACATGCCCATGGATTTCTCTGTTCATGTCGATAAATAATTCCCACTTCTACTCCAGTATGGTTTGTTGATTGTTCCCCTCACTTACTTGAATGGTTCGCATATACTTTTCATTCGCAGCACTTTTTTGTTTTTTTAATCCATTATTTTTGTGGACCTTTGAAGCCATGGTACGTCAAAAAGAACACTATTATGTGTCGGTCATGTGCACATGACATCCGGCCCTAATATAATAAAATATACTTAGCTGATATATATTTAGCCGGTTTATTGCATAAATGCAGATTCACGTGCACCTCAATTTATGAAAATGATTTCACTTCACTTGTCTAATAAACCACTGTTAATCTGTAAGTATTATGAATCATGCTTTAACTCAAGTCCCATTCATGAATGTAGCAGATGTACATGCATTAGTTGAATAGTTTTACAATTTTGACTGATATATGACAAAACTATATTAACCCCCAAAAAGACAAAAAAAAAAAAAAAAGTGTCTATTCTTCAACATTTGATGCTTATCTATGAAAAAGAAAAGAACAAAAGCTCACAGCCTTTCTTTTTTTCTTTTTGCTGGTTTTAAAACAATTTATATATACCAATTTGCCATTTTTTGCATCTTGTCAGCATCTAGCAAGCACCCAGTATCCACCATTAATTAAAGAGCCTAATATGGCCTTTGGCTTTTCCATTATATTCCATATCAGCCCCTTTACTTTCCCATAGTCCAGATTTCTCTTGAGACTTTACAAAGTTACATTGATAACAACGTACATATATGATAAATTGCTGCGTTTGCCTTATGCTTTGAAAATGCCAAGCACAAACGAGAGTTTCGTGGCAAATTGTAACTAATTATGAAATGTAAAGGACGAACTGTATAAATCCAAAATGACTAGGGGCTCATCTGTTATTTACTCTCTTTTTCTCTCTCTCTCCTCCAAATATGAACCAATCTTCATTGACTCCATTTTTGAAACTCCTGAAATTCCCAATTTCCTTTAGCCGAATCTCTACTTTCTCCTCGTTCTTGCCTTCGGATTCCCTCTTCCACGAATCTTCGCCTCTTTAATCGGAGCTTAGAAATCGCTTAGGGTTTTGTTTAATCAATTTCGTCTTGCTTCCATCGATTTTCCCCTTTCTTGGAATCTCCGATTCGACCGTTTCTTCCAAGCTTCTTCGTCGTCTCATCGGAGACACCTATCGTGTGCATATCAACTTCTTATTAGACCTATATAGATAGGTCAATCGACTGCGAGTACTGGGAGGAGTGTTGCTGTTTAACCGTTCGACGAAGTCTTGTGCGTCTCTTCGTTTTGCCATTTCTCTCCTTTGTTTTGTCTGTCATCGTTGAATTGGGCGAAGGAGGAGATGTTAGGAGCTGGATTCCAGTTGACGAGAGGGCGACACGGCGAGGACCCTTTTTACAGTTCGGCCAAAGCTCGTAGAGCCAATCAGCGCATCGATCAGCTCCGGAGAGCTCAGAGCGACGTCTCTAATGGCCGATCAGCTGATTCCAAGGAAAACCTTGTGGGCTCTGTGAACAGAGAATGCGGGAACGAGTCTGCTTCGCAAAAAGTCGTTCCTTGCCTTGCTTCTTCTGAGCCGTCCGCTTCGTCGTCGAGTAATCTGGAACGCTTTTTGGAGTCGGTCACACCATCCGTGCCGGCCCAGTATTTATCTAAGGTTTGTTTGAACATGTGAAGTGTGTTTATCATGTATACTTTTTAAAAAAAAAACCTTTCTTTTATGGCATTGTCTTTCTCTGGAAAGAAGGCAGTAGATTTCGTCTATGAATTTAGGTATCTCTGGGGTTTGTTCTAACGGTGATGTGATGATGATATCTGCAGTCATCGCTACGGGAAAGAAGGGCTGATGATGATGATGATGATAAACTTGTGCCTTACTTTGTGCTTGGAGATATCTGGGAGTCGTTTGCAGAGTGGAGCGCCTACGGCACAGGAGTGCCTCTAGTTTTGGATAATAACAAGGATCGTGTTATCCAATACTATGTGCCCTCCTTGTCAGGCATTCAAATATATGCTGATACCCTTGCGTTAACTGCATCTCTTAAAGCAAGGTGAAATATTCTATGAACTCACAACAGAACTTCAGAATTTTGTTGGCTCTGATATCACTTTCCTGCGGCAGACGGCCAGGTGATGGTAGCGACAGCGATTTCCGGGATTCGAGTAGCGACGCCAGCACCGATAGTGAATCTGAACGGGTTACTGCTGGAGTAGACCATATCTCATTGAGAGATCAACATCAGGAAGACTCATCGAGTGATGATGGTGAACCTTTGAGCTCTCAAGGTCGTTTGATATTTGAGTATCTTGAAAGAGACCTTCCGTACATCCGTGAACCTTTGGCTGATAAGGTTTGTGTGTTGGTTTCTCTACTAGAACCTCGCATACAAAAGATACCCTCTAAAGGATTCTGAAAATCTAAGAACATATCTGCTCTTTTATATCATTATTCTTATCGAGTATCTCATCAGCTTATATTGCAAGTAACTTCAGTTATATAACGAGTGCGCTGAGATTTCTCTCAAACCATCATTGTTTTTGTTGTTTCAAACCGTTAATGCGGGTCAAAAACTACTGGTCTGGTCATCAAATTCAAGACCACATTCTAAACTCACGAGAAAATGAGAACTAGTGTGAGTCTGTTGTTATTACAGACTCCTCATGACTATTGCCTGTGCTGCATTGCAGGTCTCTGACCTTGCTGAACGGTTTCCCGAGCTGAAGACGCTAAGAAGCTGTGACTTGCTTCCTTCAAGCTGGTTTTCTGTGGCATGGTATTGTGGTTTTTTACTTTAAGTGCAGTTTCTTGGTGCCAATATGCTGTTCACGTCTCTGAGAATCCATTATATACTTTGCAGGTACCCAATATACAGAATACCCACAGGACCTACACTTAAGGACCTGGATGCTTGTTTCTTGACGTACCATTCCCTTCACACACCGTTTGGAGGTAAAGCAAAACTGTTTAACTCTCTATTCACACACAAGCTAGGCATAGATTTGCACGGTTGCAATGATCAAGAGATAACTTGATTATGACTTTATCGAATCACCAGTCAATCCTTATGAGACTGAGTCCAAAATGTTGCAAACTTGTGGTAACATGAGTCTAGAGTAAGATGGTTTTACTTTGACAAGATAACCAGGTGTGTGTTGACGAGATGAGTTTGAGAAAGTTGCTGTGAAGTAAAGGATAATTGTTTGGTAGATAGGTGTATTCATTCACAACGTTTGGCGGTTGTATGTAGGTCCAGGAGGTGGTGCACAAGCAATGAGCCTTGTGGAGGCAAGGGAAAGTGTGAAGATGTCATTACCTGTATTTGGGCTGGCTTCATACAAGTTCAGAGGTTGTGTATGGACAGCCAGTGAGAGCTCTGAGAACCCATTAGTGAACTCCCTCTTCCAAGCTGCAGACAAGTGGCTGCGTTCATGTCATGTCAGCCACCCTGATTTCCTCTTCTTCTGCCGCCGCTGATATATGACTTTTTTTTTTTATATATAAAAGCAAGTTTTCTTCGATAAGGAATCAGTCGATAGACACGAATTTGTCGATAAAAAGCGAGTTGTTCACAAGATAAAACTCTTCAAAAAAAAAAAAAAGTGTTGATGGGACCTAAGATGCTTTTATCTGTAAGTTGCGTAGAGATAAACGAGTTTTTTGTTTTGTTTTGTCAGATTATGTATGTGAACCACCCTTTTGTTGTATACTAATTACTAAATGGCAAATACATACCATGTTGCCTGCAATAGAAGCTTTTGGTGTAAAATGTGAATGTTCAAATTACCATACAAAGTTAGTTTCAGCTGAGTAAACCAAATCCCGAATTCATCCCCGCAAAAACAAAAAAAACCCATTGAGCCATTGAGCAACTCTAACAAATTCTACACACCCATCGAAATCTGTGAATCACGAATGAGGCCTGAACAATTTGAAGAATCAAGACATAAGATAAACTCATGGGCTTTACTAAATAACTAATGGGCCTAATGAGAGATACGAGGCCCATTGATTTCATGCTTAACCCTAATTTTGAGTGAGTGGCATATATTTATAGTTCCTCTTCGCCGCTGTGTAAATCGTCTCTTTGGAATTCCGTTTGATTCGAGCTCGACAGAGACAGAGGTTAGTCTTTGATTCCTTCTTTCAATCATCGAAGCCCTGCGAAATTGATCTCCTTGTTGAGAAGAAGGTGATCGATTTGGGTTTTTGACTAATCTGCAGGAAATCACAGAAATGGCAGAGTCGAAGGTTGTAGTTCCGGAGTCGGTCCTGAAGAAGAGGAAGAGAGAGGAGGAATGGGCTTTGGAGAAGAAGCAGAATGCCGAAGCCGCTAAGAAGAAGAACGCAGAGAACAGGAAGCTTATCTACAAAAGAGCCCAGCAGTACGAGAAGGAGTACTCCGACAAGGTAACAGAACCGCTCTTCTCTGATTCGAATATATATATATATATATATATATAATGTTTGTTCAGATCTGTCGTAAATGAGTATTTGTTTTTTTATGTTATTGGTTTGCAGGAGAAGGAGTTGATCTCTTTGAAACGCGTGGCTAAGCTGAAAGGAGGTTTCTATGTTGACCCTGAAGCTAAGCTCTTGTTCATCATCCGTATCCGTGGGTATGTTTTCTGTTTATCTGTGTTTTTTTTAGCATTTCCAAGAGATTTAGTGTTCTTAGGGTTTTGTTCCATGAATTTGCAGTATCAATGCCATTGACCCCAAGACCAAGAAGATTCTTCAGCTCTTGCGTTTGAGACAGGTTTGTCTATTGAGTTTCTTCAGTCTATTTGAGTCTTTGGATTGATTAGTTTAGGACCTGAGAGTTACTGATTTTAGATTTGTGGACTTGTATGGACAAAGTTGTTATGATTCTTACATGAAAAGAGATGATTTTGATAATCGAGTAGTAATCATTCTTGAATATTGGCGTTTGATGATGCAGATTTTCAATGGAGTTTTCTTGAAAGTGAACAAGGCTACAATGAACATGCTTCGCCGTGTTGAGCCCTATGTGACTTACGGGTATACAATCTCATATCCTAAACCCTTCAACCTTAAATCCATTGTTTAGGAAAATTGTAATTGATCTCAGCTTTCTGTTTTTTCTTATTCAGATTCCCTAACTTGAAGAGTGTTAAGGAGTTGATCTACAAACGAGGATACGGAAAGCTAAACCACCAGAGGATTGCTTTGACTGACAACTCTATCGTAGAGCAGGTTTGGAAGTTTGACAACAATGCTTTGACACTAGCTTCTTGAAATGTATATTAAGTAAATTGGTGATGATTTGTTTCTTTGTTTAATGACAAAACAGGCTCTTGGCAAGCATGGGATCATATGCACTGAGGATTTGATCCACGAGATTCTAACAGTGGGACCTCATTTCAAGGAGGCCAACAACTTCCTGTGGCCGTTCCAGCTCAAGGCACCACTCGGTGGCCTCAAGAAGAAGAGAAATCACTACGTTGAAGGAGGTGATGCCGGAAACCGTGAGAACTTCATCAACGAGCTTATCAGGAGGATGAATTAGAATGTTTTCTTTTCCAATGTCAGACTTCTTATCTTTACATGCTTCCTCCTGGATTTTGATCTTCTTTCTCAAGTTTAAAGACATTTTGAGCCTTCTCTTTCGTTGTTATCTTTGCACCTTAATATGGATTATGCAGGCTGCAAGTATTTCTACACATTTCTCTCCTGAGTTTTTATTTAAGAAATTATTTCACAATCTATGTCTTCGTATTTGTTAAAGACAAGTCTATTCTCTTTTAAGGGAGATTTTAGGCTCTTCACTGAATTAATTGAGTGTTCTTCCATGGCAAACTATGTACATTTAAGAAATTCAGATGTTCGTTTTTATTTTAAGCGAATTAGCCAACATAATTTCAGTCTGCATAATATTGATGAAGTAAACTTAAAAAGTCAAGGAACGTTGAAAAGAGAGTAATTTAGCTCAAAATGCAACTGTCTCTTCGTTAGAAAAAGAAAGTAAAATTAAAATGTCAAGGAACGTTGATCAAGTAAACTTTGCCCTTTTTCCGGAAATGTAGAAACAAAAGTATTTAGAACCTTTTGTCGATTACAACTTTACAAGAGACCCCAATTCGATTAGAGTAAACGAATGGAACAAATATGTATGTACTCTTCTTCGTTTATGAAAAGGGAGTAAAATGTGAAGGCAAAGTAAGCTATACATTGATGAAGTAAATTTGGTCACCCTTTTCCCCGGAAATGTAGAAATAAAAGTATTTAGTACCTCTGTCGATTACAAGAGACCCCAATTCGATTAGAGAAAACGAATGTAGTCTTTTGGATTACTATAGTTGTAAACAACTTTTTTTTCTTATGTTACTCGAGTCCATCTAAATTAGTTTATTGACCTTTCCCATGTATCTTCTTCCTTACACGGTTACACTTTTACACCCAATGGTTGGCCCATATTTTCCTATCTTTCTCTTGTTTGTTAATATTTTTTTTTTTTAAGTTATGATTTTTAAGTTCCTGTTCTTATCTACCTTATTTGACTTTTTTGGGACTAAAGTGTATTAATTGAAAAAATTGTAGCATACTGTGTTTTATTAGAATGTTAGACAGCATGCATGACACATGTTGGCAACCTTATCATTTAGCAACTTTATATATGTGTCCAATGATTTCATTGATACATACGAAAAGATGCAAGCATCACATTGTTTGTTTTCCAATGAATAAGGAAACAGATACACCACTAATTGAGAAACTTTTATTTTAGATTCATACTTTGTATGTAGATGCACATATATAATACTAAATACAATGTATGTACATCCATTTGAAATATATATATAAGAATTAAAGAGATGCACATTTTTGTTTTAAATGGAAAGAAATAAAACTGTAAATAGTAAATATCCACAAAATTTATCACATGGAGAAACAAAAGGTATCAGATATTTGCATGCAAATGTTGTGAGTATAAATTATGCCAACTGCTCAGCAATTTGACGAAAATAGTTTGTTCATATTTACATACATGTGAGTACGTAGAAGTCTTTGCCTACTATTTCTTTTGTTCTTTTTTTTTTTTTTTGACGATTTCTTTAAATTCTAGAATTGTTAGTGTTAAGTTGTTAACTATATTTATATTTACCGCGCGTATGCTCATAATTATTCACGTGTAAATTGTAATATTTTTGTTAGGATTAATACAGATTTAAAAATTTCAAAGCGGAGGCTAGTTCGTACAAGAAGTAAGATAAATTTGAACAGGCCCGGTTCAGTCAAATACTAGGCCCTGTTACAGTATAATAATTTTCATATATTTAGACCCTATTTTGCAAAATTTCGAAATGTTTAGGTCCTATTTTGCAATATTTCGAAATTGGTAGCCTTATTTTGCAAGTTTTAGAAACCTTTAGGCCCTTTTTAGCAAATTGTTCAAATTGTTAGGCCCTCAAATATAAAAACAAATTGATGAAAACCAAATAGGCCCTGTGACAGATTCCAGCCTACACTGGCTACAAAACGGGCCTGAATTTGAAGTAAGATTACAAGGCGGAGTTTTTATTTTTCTTAAATATAAACGTATATTACTCAATGTGTATGAATTTTAAAGAAGATGAAGTTTCAGTAAGGCTGCCAAATGCTAATAATAGTTGAAAAGGAAATTAATTTTCTAAATACGAAATGAATTTGTTGCATGAATACACAGAACAAAAAAGATCTTAATCTTTCAATGAAGTTGTACATGTTAATAAACGGCGTTTGGTGTAATCAAAGCTACCATAGTTATGCGATGAATATAGTTCAGTTATGAGTAAAAAGCATGCCAAAGAAATCTGACACGAGAGATTAAATGGTAATTTGTCTTATATATTCCCTGATTAACTTTGTTATGGAGATTGCAGGCTTCCTTAAGATTTAATCACAAGTTCACAACACAAAGCAATGTCTCTTGTGGAACAAATATTTGGCGAAGGAGAAGGTAAAATAATTACACAATCATTTTTTAAAAGAAAAATATCTTTCTTCTCATCTACTTACTACTAGACTATGAGTAACTTAACACATAGGGAATGTTGTTGCAGTGGCGGATTTATGTGTGTGGAAAGACAAGATAAAATCAGGCATAGCACTTGTAATGGCCACACTTTTCTGGTTCGTGTTGGAGATCATGGAGGCTCGACTTGTACCACTTGTCTGCACAATCTTGTTACTCCTCATGCCCCTCCTCTTCCTCTGGGCCAAGTTTGGACAACTCCTTTTCACTCGGTACATACATATACACAATCTTTAATACAGTTTTAGGGCCTCAATGAAAGAAGAAATATACAACACTCTCTGTGATGATATCTCAAGCAGGAGACCTCCCACTCCTGAAGAGATCAAGCTAGCAGATTCCCCAGTTAAAGCCTTATTCTCAAACATGGAGGGACTTGCCCTTATGTTATATGAGATTGCATATGGGGAAGACACCAAAGCCTTTCTCTTGGTGAATCTTCTTCTCTACTCCCTTTACACTAGTTTCTAGTTTTCTATACAAATTCCAATTCACTTATATATATACATACATACTTCCATGTGGCAGACCATATTTTATGTGGTCATCATAGACACCATTGCGAGCTACATCAGTTTCCTCACAATCTTGTATATATGTAAGAAGATGACAATTACTTGACCTATAAGCAATCTCCTTCTCCATTTTTTTTTTCTTTTTCTTGTTTCTAATATATAAATGTAATAATCACACGCCTTACAGGCATAGTCTGCTCGATGACGATTCCGGTTTTGTACCTGCAATTTGAAGAGGCCATCGACAGTTTGATTGGGAATGTATCAGAAGAGATGAACAAGTTACTTGAAGTATTCAGATCCAATGTTCTGGATAAAATTCCTAGGGCCATCAAGGAGGACTAGTAGTAGTTCATGCTGAGTTTTACCAAAATATGAAAGCAAATATATATGTTATCGTAGTTTCAACTTATTTGATTTAGAATAAATACTTAAAATCCGTGTTTTAAAGAGCGATTAGATACAATGTTACCTGCACAATTTTTCAAAAAGTATGTTGCTAATGTCATATAATTTTGTGATATTTGATGGTTTTTTTTTTACTGTTCTTACCGATTTCGCACTGCTGCAAGAGAAATAATCGGTGTCTCTGTGGAACTCGTATACTAATTTTAGATATTAAAATAAAACTGTATAAAGAAAGATACAAACCTACAAAATTTGGATCCAACAAATTAAACCTTCAAAATTTGAAACCAACAAATCCAAAACAAAGCCAAATTGTATGTAAATCCTTAATCCCATTATTCATACAATTATTAATACTAAGAAAATTTTATAAACTAATTTCTTTACGGGAGAATCACCTAGATCTACTTGATCCACGCGCTCTCTCTCTCTCGCTCACTCGCAGTATCCAGGATTTTGACGTTTGCTCTTGCTCCGTCTCCGTCTCCGTCTCCGTCACCGTCTCCGTCGTCGTTTCTTCTCGGCGGCAGCTATGGTTTCTTCCACCAAAATCAAATCCGTAGATTTCTACAGGTGCGATCCTCTGATCTCTCTTACATTTCCTCATTTGCCTCTGATGCCATTTTCAATCCATTTTGTGATCGAATGTGATTAGTTACGCGTTTGATTATTCGGAATTCGTCATGTGTGCATTTTGGCTGTCGAATTCTAAGCTTCCTTTTTCGTGTCCTTGATGTCTGTCTCCTGATATTCGATAAAATGATCTGATTTCTGTTGTTCAGGAAAATCCCGAGAGATTTGACAGAGGCGTCTCTATCAGGTGCTGGGTTATCCATTGTAGCTGCTCTCGTTATGATGCTTTTGTTTGGAATGGTAATCCTCTTTTCCTTCTATTTTGATTCTTCTTAATATCAGATGCCTGGATCGTTCTGCAACATGATCTCCTTAACCTTTCTCTCTCTCTCTCTCTCTCTCTGGTGAAGTAGTCTTGTAATATGACAAAGATGATTCTAGCTAGCTATAGTGTACCAAAAGAGTGTGTTGATGAAGAAGATATGATCTTTTATCATGCAGGAGCTGAGTAGTTATTTGGAAGTCAGCACTACCACAGCTGTCATAGTTGATAAGAGCACTGATGGAGACTTCTTACGCATTGATTTCAACATCAGGTTAGATTTTGTGCAGTCGATAACATTGTGTTTTATCATGGATACGGGTCACTAGAATCATAAAGATATGGTTTTTCTTGCTGCATAGTGGATAATTGCTATGAGTTATGTGATGGGATACTGAATGGTCTTCTCTGTAATTTTTTTGTATCTTCCTTTATATATAGTTTTCCTGCCCTTTCGTGCGAATTTGCGTCTGTTGATGTGAGCGACGTATTGGGAACAGTAAGTCTCTTGCTCACAACTCTCAGTCTTTCTATTTTGATAAACCCATTCTCTCTGTTAGAATGCATCTTTGCAATAAATGTTGTATGATTATCATACAAAAGGAAAAAGAAAAACGCTAAAGGAAAAGCTTAAATCTTGACATTTTCTTCAAGTACCAGAGAATGTATCTTTGGTTAGATGTATATCTGTATAAGCATTTTGAGTTGGCTGTGCAATGGTGATATGGATTTAATCCAAAATCAAGATTTACTGCCGTTAACCGAGCTATGATATATTTATATATACCCTGCATATTGTTTATATGGTTAGCTGGGGGCCTAATTAGTAATTACGATGTTTAAATTTTCAGAATAGGTTGAATATAACAAAAACAGTTCGGAAGTATCCAATTGATCCGCATTTAAGGACCACTGGTGCAGAATTTCACTCTGGCCTTGCATTGCATGACATCAACCATGGAGAGGAAATAAAGGAAGAGTTTCCTGATGGCGCCATACCATTAACCAATGCTAGTTTTGAAGTATTTTCACATCAGTGAGTAGGCGGCTTCTTTTTTCGTTGTGCATTGCATCAGAGGGTTTGAATATGAATTAACGTAAAATTGACTTTCTTATTATGCAGCTTTCCAATAATGATTGTTAACTTTAATGCACCATGGTGCTACTGGAGCAATCGTCTGGTAATTCTCTTAGTAACTTCTTTTAAACTATACAGTTTCATGGTCAGAGTATTTTGTAGCTTTTTACTGGTATTATGTACCTTAGTACGTGCGCAACATCAAGTAATCGAGAAATTCGTTCATGTTTGGTTATGATGAGTTTCTTTTCTATTATCGACTACTTTTTTTTCCAGAAACCGTCATGGGAGAAAGCAGCTACTATTATAAAACAGAGGTTTGCATTAGACTCTTCTGCATGTTTATTAAGTTGTGAAATTCATAAGTCACGCTGGCTGATATTTTTCCATCTGAGACATGGTCACGTTCTGGTGCAGATATGATCCTGAAACTGATGGGCGTGTTCTTTTAGGAAACGTTGATTGTACGGAAGAAGCTGAGCTGTGTAGGAGGTACTATGGAGTTTATATTTTCGTCAATATTATTGTTGTTCTGGTTTATATGAAACTTGGTGACTTGTTCTGAATTTGCTGAGGAAAGCTAGTTTGTTTCTTTCCTGTTCGCTAATTTCTCGTTTGAACTGACAGCAGTTGTGGAATATTTTTTTTTTTCCAGGAATCATATACAAGGCTATCCATCTATTCGGATTTTCCGCAAAGGCAGTGACCTTAGGTGAGTAACCATCTGATAAGATGTTTAAAACGCCACTAGCATGGTTATGATTCTTCATTTCTTCTACTTGACCTTATGTGCAAATGCGGCGACAAGCTCAGATTCTGTCACTCCTAATCGTGTTACATTTTAGCTTCCTTTAGGTGTATGTGAACCACATATCTGGTAGTGCAAACATTCTTAATGAAAGTGTTACCCTGTTTTGTTGTTTTCAGAGAGGATCATGGACACCACGAACATGAATCTTACTATGGAGATCGGGACACAGATAGTATAGTTAAGGTAGATAAATCCAAATTTCGTTCTAGTAATCAGGAATAAATTAGTCAATATTCACATCTGTGTTTATGTGTGTTGTTCGTTTGTTCGTCTAGCTATATAAAAACGGGTAGTTGTGTATACATGCACATCACATTATGTTGGCTCCGTATTGAGTGCAACATTAAGCGTGTTCTTCTAAAAGTTCATATACAAGGATTGTCTTTGGTCCAGATGATAGACGGACTGGTCGCACCTATCCACCCCGAGACTCACAAGTTAGCTTTGGAAGGCATATCCAATCATACATCAAAACATCTGAAAAAGGCACCGGTAACAGGAGGATGTAGAGTTGAAGGTTATGTGCGTGTAAAGAAGGTAAACCTCGGACTGAATCAATGTTTCTTTAATTAAATTGTAGCATGTTTAGTATTTTTTTTTTTTTTTTTTTTTTTCTTCAGGTTCCGGGAAACCTCGGGNTCGTGATCTCAGCTCATTCAGGAGCTCATTCGTTCGATACTTCTCAAATGAACATGTCGCATGTTGTTACCCATCTTTCATTTGGGAGGATCATTTCTCGTAGGTTGTTGACTGATATGAGGCGATTGTTGCCATATCTCGGCCAAAGCCATGACAGGCTGGAAGAAAAAGCATTCATAAATCAACACGACCTTGGTGCCAATGTTACTGTAAGTCCCCCAAAATTCCTTCTTGTGAATTGAGTTTCTTGCTGTAGCTTTCGTCAAATATTCTTTCTTTTTACTGACCCTTATCTAATTATTTCCTACACTGTATACGCAGATCGAACACTACCTTCAAGTAGTCAAAACAGAGGTCATTACGAGAAGATATGGCCAAGAACATTCATTGATCGAGGAATATGAATACACCGCTCACAGCAGCGTGGCTCAGACTTACTATTTGCCCGTTGCAAAGTTTCATTTTGAGCTCTCTCCCATGCAGATCTTGATAACCGAAAACCCCAAGTCCTTCTCACACTTCATCACAAATCTCTGCGCCATTATTGGTGGTGTTTTCACGGTTAGTGTTTTCTCTTGCTTCTTAATACTCGGTCATGGATTCCATCTTGATTTTGGTTTTCACATTTTTTTTCCAGGTTGCGGGAATACTAGATTCGATTTTACACAATTCAATAAGGCTGATCAAAAAGGTCGAACTCGGGAAAAACATTTGACCAGGGTGGTTAGAAATTTCCATTTATCTATAGATATCCATAGAAGAACCTCATACAGAGAAACTCAGAAAAGAGAGAAATTTTGTTTAGCACTATGATTCTTGGTTTTTTATGTCTTTATCCTTCCATTGCTCTACAATATAGTAATATGCACACAAATTTACCTTTTTTATTCATTTACATGAGAAACAAATGGGTAAAAAAAATCAAACAACAAACACCGATTGACACACAAACTCAAGTGGAAAAAGAATGGAAAAGACTCGTTACAGAGTGAAAACAGAAACAAGTTAGTATAGAGTGGAGGCAAGAGCAGCCCCGAGAAGAGCAGCGACGAAGGAAGCAGAAGAAGAAACTGCGTTGTTTGGAGTTTCTTGAGATGGAGTAGGCATAGGTGCTGGGGTCGTCTCAAATGTTCCCGTGACAGGCGGAGAAGGAGCGGAATCCCCCGAGGGAGCAGGGGCTGGAGACGGCGGTGATGGTGCTGTTGCTGTGGTGGTGTTGTTGTTGCCGCTTCTATCAGCCATGACGATGACCACGAGCTTCTCGTTTTTCTTGCAGTTGTCTTTGTTTCCGCTGATGAAGTAGTATGGTCCAGAGTGGGTTAGCGCGAATGAAGTTTTGCCGTCGGCGAATTTGGCTGTTGGTGCGTCTGTGTTGCAGCTGTCGTAAGCGTCTCTTGTGACTTGGAGCACTGAGTCTTGGTTTGGCTGGTAGACGAACACTGCGATTGTATACGTTTTTGGTGTGTCACATGTGAATGAAAACTATTGTTTATGGTTATTAGTAAATTTTGTGGAAACTTACGCAGATAGTCGCCGATTTGGAACCTGCTCTGTTCTGCCCATTGGCTGTAAACTTGAGAACCGGAAGGGACGGTCCAACCTTGTGCACCACCCACGGCAAACTCTCTAGCGTAGGCTTTGTTAACGATCATGAACAGACACACAAGACCGAGCCCATGAAGGATCATGTTTTGAACCATTTCTTAAACTGAAAAAAAAAATAAGGAGAAGAAAAAAGATTGTGAAACAAAAGGTGCTAGGAGATGTGAATTTAGTACGGTTTGATGAGACATGATGGAAGGTATGATTGGGTTTATATAAGGGTGAGGTTTTTGAGGAGATGTTTGCAGAGAAGCTTTTTGATGTCTTTCTCAGATTCTAAGCAAAGCATAAATATCTGCTTTCAAGTTTCTAAGAAGTGTTTATTTTTATTTTTTTTCAGTTTTAGAATCTCATGTGACTTGCTTCATCTGTCAATGGCTTTTGTTCCTTGCTTCCCGCATCTTTTTAATACTATATTTTATGGCCTTGCGCGAGATAGGACCATAAAGAAAAATTGCAGACTGTGCGGGTTTGACTATATAAAATTATATTCTGTTGGATTCACCATATATATATACCTAAACGGAAAATAAACGGAATGATGTTTGAGTAATCTAAAACCCGCATACTTTAATTAGTCTCTTTAATAAGATTTTCCCAAGCTGTCAAAAAAAAATAATAAGATTTTCCCAATTTCTCTGTTTTATGCAATACATATGTTAACATTGACCGAGAAAAAACAAACCTTGTAGAACATCAGTTCTGGTTTAAAGCTGAATAGGAGTAATTGATTTTGTCTAATTTTCAAATCAATAAGTGAGGTTTAGTATTGCTAAGCGTAACAACATGCTTACAAATTGGTAGTAAATACTGCAATATTTCAGCTTCACAGTATCTTTACCTCAGATCCAGGCAAGATAATCAAATTGCTTAAGAAAATCCTCAGACCATAGCATCATCTTGTTGCGTTTGAAGAATAGATTCCAATCCTTTGATAATTTTATTAGTTTATCCATAGGAAATTTAAGAGCTTCTGCAACATAATCCTCCTTCAAAACTCGTTTGTTTTCCTTTCTTATTACTTCTTAACAAGTAAGAAACTCCGTTGCCTTTTTTGTATTTCACTCCTAAGTTTTAAACACTCCATTTTAGTTTTGTATCTTGCAGATTTTCTACCTGTATAACTTTTTTTGGTAAAAAAAAAAACAACAATCTAAATTGAGGAGCTTAAGGCAAAACATGTTACATCCTACCTGTATAACTTTCTCTACGTATATGTTTTGATTGGCAGTGTTGGTGGCAAATTCTTAGTCTTAGAGGCTTCTGACAGGTTTAGTACCCTTGGGTTAACCTCATTTTGAGAACTCTCCTTTTTGATCAAACCACAAGTTGATGATTAGTAAGGATTTCCTCTTCATGACGGCTTCCAGCAAATCACTCATGTTGGGTTGTCTTGTAATACATTTTTTTTTTATTCAGTATGAGTTTTGTTTTTCAAGATCACGCTTGACCATACATCTGAGATCATTTCTGTAATTCTCCGTAGCTGGTACATCTCTCTTTCGTGATCTGTGATTGATGAGAACTCTGAAACTCTTTCCAATCTATATATAATAGCAAACTCAACAAATGCCTTTTGTGTTCGCACCTTTTTGTTTTTAACTGTTTCGCCTATAACCGCTTATGTAACGGTTGTGTCTTTCCGAGTTGCATAATATAATAGCAAACTGAATAAATGATTTTTGCATGTTTTTCATGGTTGTGTCTTTTTGTTACATCTTCTCATAAATAACCGCTAATTTAAAAAGTTGTATTCCGTGTCGCATCTTTTTGCTTATAACTGTTAACTTTTCAAAGAGTTGTATCTTTTAACAATAGTCTCTTTTCAACTCTATTTATATTGTTTTGTGAACATCTTTTTCTCATTCACTTTTGATTTTAGAATCTACCAATAACGTTTACTCCGATTTTCTGTCCATTTTCGCTCCTGAGTTCTGAAAGCAAATCGAATTTTTCCTTACAATTTTTTTTCTAAATATTTTTCTTTAATAATAGCAATAGCCATGCATCTCCACGTACGTAATTCTCCTTTTCTTAATTTGTATGTTGATCAAATGATTATATATGTAGTTACTTCTTTGATGTCATTAGACATTAGGTAACAGATCGAGAGTGATGAGATTAAGATTGATCAATCACCTGAAGCGAGGAGGGACGATCGTCACGATCCTTATCATCGAGATTTGAGACGATACTCATGCATAACCCAATCCGTACGGATCCCTTGAGGAGCTCTTCCTCTATAATAAGCCAATGTCTTTTTCATCCCAATCGCTATGCTTAAATCATCCCAACCATACTGATTGGAAACTAACCTGCGTGTACTGTCCACACTCTTGTTTCCTGCCATAAGAGGGATGTAACATTTTTACAGGATGTTTTAAAATAATTTTTTTGAGTTTGTATGTGTTCTTCACCTTTTCACCAGAAGTGAAAGGAAGTCTGCAAACCTAGAAAACTGGTTTCACAAGCCTACTGTGTTGTAGTTTCTCGGTTGTGAGGCCGTGGGGTTCCGGTCATATGCTTGTGCCGACTCCGAAAGTTATGTTGAGATTCTGGTTATTGTCGGTTCTTGGAGGTTCCGGTCATATGCTTGTGCCGACTTCGAAAGTTGTGTTGAGACTCTGGTTCTTGTACGTTCTCTTATCGAACGGCTCTGGTGTAGTAAGCCTTCTTTGTCTTCGTCGGAGGTGGGTGTCAGGCGACCATGTTCCTTTTGTCCTCTTTAGATTGAAGCATACATATATATATATATATAGGGTAGAACCGTAGAAGTAGTTGCAATTATGTCTGCTGCAACCACACTGTTGCTTTTGTCCGATATTTTTTTTTTTTTTAAAGGCTTTTGTCCGATATTAGGTAGTAACATCGGCCGATTTTCCTTCTGAGGCATTTATTAATATTGGCTTGTTTGTCTATGTTGGTCTAGATATGATCTATTGCACTACTATCTCTTCATTGGTTGTTTGACTTTGAGTAATAGCTTTCTGACCCCTAGACGACGATACTGTTTCTTCACTTGACACATGACGTTCTTGTCTTCTTCTGTAACTGCGAGATCTTCTATTCTTTTTCTGTCTTCTCCTTGTGATCAATGAAAAATGTTCTATATGTCTAGCATAGTCTTCTAAGTTTTGGAGTACACAAAAAAAAAAAAAAAATGTGTCTCTGTCTTCTTCAGTTAACTTATTTTTTCATGAGCTTATTTTTTTGTTTTTATGTTTTTGTTTTTCATGAGCTTATGTCTCTACGATAAGAAATGTATATGTGTTTATTTGTTTAATCTAGAATTTCCAAACTTTATTATTTTTAGTTTGCATAGAGACTACAATTATCTCTGGATTTGTTTGTTCATACAAACATGTTAATAAATTAGTTTATTTTTGAGAAAAAACATTTCAAAGTTTAGAATGTGTTCTTTTATCTTTTAAATATTTTTGTTGGTTGTTTATGAATTTGAAGTACCTAAAATTTGCATGTTTTCTAATTGCAGAGAAACCTATTTATGTACAGTACATATATTTTACATTTGTATTTCTAAAGTATTAAAGTTTATTACTTCTTAACCAATCTATTGATTCTATACTTTTTTAATAATCTGAAAAATTGTTGAAAGGTGAATGTTTTCATCTTTTAACCTTTTTCGTGTATTACAATAAAAGCTAAAAATATATATCCTAAAATAACATTTTACTATCATCATTTGTTTTGTTTAATACAATTTTTTTGACAATAGGCGCCGTTTTGTTGGAAAATCAAATGTCTTCATTTCAATTCTTTTTGTCGGAAAATTCAGTTATAATTTATAACTAGAATAATTATATAAAATGCTTCAAAAGGCTGTGTGTTTATTATCATGTTGTGTTCTCATAATTTTTGTATTGTACATTCTTACATATAGCCATTTTGAATACTACAAAACATGCTTCATCAAAACTACTGATAACTCTTTTTAGTTTATCTTAAGAATAAAAATTATAAAAGATTGTTTAGAGAACTACATCCCTATATCATAACTCTTTAATACATTTTCATATATTATAAATTTTTAATAATCCTAAAACCTATTTTAATGGTAACCTTAATTACTTGTTTTCAATACGATTAGGTGTAGGAATTTCAAATCAATGGACTGATTAGATCAAATCACAAGTAAATAAATATAATTAAATAAATTATTTTAGAAATGATTAGCATTGATGAAGAAAAATATTTCTATTTAAATATGTTTATACGTAACAGGGCGAATGTTTTTGTAGATCTAATGTAGCTCTGAGAAAATGTTATTCCAGGAGCTTGATTGGGTTGGATCATACCAAAAGTAAATAAGAGCAAGAAAAAACAAAAGAGTATCATACCAAAAGTAAAGGGTTACATTAGAGCTTGGAGAAAAGTTGTCGATCATGCAATTGATTAAGGAACAAAGAAGAATATAGTGGAATCAGCCCAATTAGTAAAGACCTTTATTCCTAAGTATATGTAATTTATATTTCGTTATAAATCAAAGTCCAAGTTTAGTATATGAACATTTGGCTAATAACAGGACTATATGAGTCTTTTTCCTATGCTCATTTGTTTAATTTCACATAATATTTGATAGTTATGACATTTTGCTAAATTCTTTATAACTTATAAAAAAAGAAAATTTTGAGTGTTTTTCTTCTGAACTTACCAAATGTTAACATATACTTATAAATTACATATCTAGACTAAAATAACAAATTCATGTACCATGAAACTTTAATCTAATTTTTTTTTTTCTTTCATAAATGTGAATTTACTACTCAAACTATATGAAAACATTACATTAACGACTCTACAAATCAAAAATCATTTTGTCCATCCCATATTCTTCAAATAATTCAAAAGCATCTAAATATAAACGCATTGTACATTATCATGTATGTCATCTTTCAAAGTAACAATTATTATTTATGGTTATTATAGTATTGCTAATGTTTTATTATATATATTGTAAACAAATTAAATTTTTAAAATATGATGATATAAAACGAGTTACCGCGCGATTTCGCGCGGGTTCAATTCCTAGTCTAAATATAATAGCAAACCGAATAAATGCATATAAGAATAGTCATTTGGTTTGGTGATGATTTTGGGAAGACACAGATTTTCATTTAATGTTTTATTTATTTTAAAGACTTGGTTATTTAAATTTGAATATTATATTTAAGTTAAAATGGTTTTGTAAGACATTTTGGATACAATCCTTGGAAATAAAATAGTATTGAACTAGTAAATGATTTCTTGTGGTGTAAATTAATACACTTGAAGTGTATAAGTTAATACATATTGCTGTTTTGGTTATATAAAAGGTGGGTGTCACAACAAATATATGCGGGTTATTGAAGTCGTGGATTTTTAGAGCATCTAGCTCCTGTAGCGCGGAGACCTAATGAGAAAGTTACAGGTTTGACATAATCTTTTTTCACTAAGAATGTATAAAATCATTTTATTTTTGGCACAAATCTGACTTCACAGGCTTTGTTAGAAATAGACGTGTGGAATGAAAATGCTAGTACTAGGGAAGAAAACAGAAGAGCAACAAGAGAAAACAACAACAAAAAGCCCAAATTTTGGCGATTTTAATTCGATAAGTCAGAAATCTAAGTTGGTCATATAGTAAGTGTTCACTGTTCAAATTTTGGCGATTTCAATTCGATAAGTCAGAAATCTAAGTTGGTCATATAGTAAGCAAGCGTTATGTTCTTATTAAAAAATCACCATTATACATGATCTTTTGCAAATGAGAATAACTGCTGCTGTCATTGCTAAATTATAGAGGCAAAATTCAAAAGTTTTACTTGTAGCTCTCTACGCTACCCTATTTGCAGCAGTTAATGTGTAATTTTCGTGGTGATTGTTTATATAAATTTGGATATGTGTTATGTAACTGATCTTTGGTTTGGTTTTGTTCTATCACTATAAGAAAGTGGGCACTGATAGCATATTACCATAGCATTGATAGCATATTTACCATAGCACGATTTATGAAACTGGTATTAAAAGGGATATGATAAATTGTGATAATATATTATAGCATTTTTGAAATGCTACACCCAAATTTCAATAAGCGGGAACCAAAAATCACACTAATTTTTATCCTAGCCGCCAAAAAAAAACACAGTTAGTGGCATTGTAAAATAATCTCTCTTTAAACCAAAAAAATAGAACAGCAATAATAATAATTTGGGTTTATGTAATTGCCAAACCTGTCTTTTATATCGGTTTCTATAGTTTTTCCTTTTTATTTTTATTTTTGCTTGGTTCTTCCATTTGTACTGTGAACATTACTGGAATTGGAAAAATTAACAGCATAATCGCTCCATACACAAATTCAGAGCCAAATCTCAGCTGCCCATCCCCAATTTCCCCTCCCAAGACTTATAATAATAATAGTCGTAATTCAAATGCAACAGTTTTGTAACAAAAGCCCAATAATTAAAACTCCATAAAAGTGTTGACAACATGTCCTCGCCGTGCTGTGTCTTTTTCATTTATAGCTCAATGCTCATCATCAGTAGTAATATCACGTTTCCTCTTACTCCCAGCATCTTGCAAAGGCTTATCAACATCCCCTTGCTTTTTCCTTAACTCTGTAGAGGATATATTCACCCGAAATTTATCTTCTGGAATTGAGATAAACATGTCGCTTATTTCCTTTGGGATATCAAGATCTTCAAGAACCTGCAGAGGAGCATCAAGGAGATAAGGGCACAAAGCATACCATCTCTCATAGACAAACGCTCAAGAGAGAGAGTATTAATAATTGTATTGCTCGAGATACTAGTGCTCAAACCTTAAATACACCATCTACAACGCGGCCACCAACAAGGAAATCGCAACCAGTTCGCTTGCAATCACCAAGTATCTCCAACATCTTTTTGTGGCTTCCTTCATAGTACTTTGTCTGCATCAACAAGTTCAAATCCGTAAGCATACTTTGTTTATTTAATAGCGTGGAATTTAGAAGATAACAGAGCACTTCACTGAGTGTGTGTGTGTAGCACACAAATATAACTGTATAATTGAGGGAAAAAGAAAAACAAACATTAACAAGCCTTGCTGCAGTGTCAGCGCCAATTACAAAACTGCTTCCAGGGAAGAGTTGGGCTTTCTTGTAGAAGTATGGCTGGTTTGAAACTATTACAGTCTTTCCTGCCAACCCAATACTTAAACCAATATCAAAGAATGTCACGAGTAAATAAACGTACACTTGGTTTGGGAAAATGGATTGGCCTTTCCACTTGTTTGGGAAAAAGATTTTGAAAACGTGAATAGTTTGTAAGTGAAGATCATGCCTACCACGTGCTCTAAATTGCTCGACACGACGTTTAATCTCTGCAACTGGAAGCGAAGGTTTGTCGGCATTTACTGCGGATATTTCAAAACATGGGTACCCGCCCCCGCATACACTGCAATCCAACAAAATGAGCAGAGTAAAACAAGAAAGTCTTGATCTCTTGTTTTTAGGGTAATGAAAACATATGCATTTGTATTAGCATATCAGATTTAACTAGGAAACACACAGAGTCAGAAAAGATTCAAACAACATTAACTGATACACACAAGACTCAGGTTAATGGTTAGGCATTCACCACAGTTTTTTTTTTTTTTTTTTTTTTTAAAAAAATGTTCGCCTGAAAGAGAAGCCTACCTCATAGCAGCTTCCAACAGCTTGAGATGACCCTCATGTAATGGGTTAAAAGAACCAGAGAGTATAATCTTTCTATCTTTCTCCGACCCGTATGCTTCTGCCAAAATGCAAAGCAACTTAATGACAGCAACAAATGCAAGTTTCACTTTACGACCAAAAATCTTACCCCCAGAAAATGGATAAACCTTAAAGCACAGCTCTCCATTGATAAGCTGGTCTAGCTCTTGCTCTTCAGTAAACTCGGTTTCAGACTCATCAAGCAACTCAGACTCGGTCAAGCCAGAATCAAGATTCCCAGAAACTTGGCATGCCTTGGCCATAGCCTAAGATAATAACCACAAAAAAAAAGGTTTTAAGACCTCAGTCTATGATGAGTACCCTCAACGTAACGTATGATGCTTTTAGAAAAGAATATCCATTTATAAACACACCTTGATCAGTACACGGCTTGCCACCTTATCTTCTTCCTCTCGCGTGCGTAGGTTCTAAAATTCTCCACAGAAAAAAGTAAAAAAAAAAATTACATGAGTAGTAGTAGTTAGTTGATAATTAAAGAGTAAGCCTGAGCAAGGCAGGAGAAAAGAATCTTGCAGTCACCTTTGTTAGAGTGACTGATGTCTCCCAAATCCGGTTGGATGCTCTCATAGACAAGAAAAACCTAGGTTTTACGACTTGTTGATTAGCTTACATTTCAAGCAAACAGTTTCTCTTTATGAGAAGAGCAGTAAACAAAAACTATGCATAATAAACCTGTGATCGCCGCGCTTTGGAGGAGAAGTTGCCAATGCTCCCGTAAACCCCACGCCAATAACCGGATATCCTATCCACCGGTTTAGGAAACATACACAAAAGTATGAACAATTCCAACAAGAAAGAGACCAATTCCAATTCCCGCTAATTTAACCGGTTTAGACGAACCTGGTTTAGAGAGCTTAACCGCACGGTTATAAGCTAACAAAGCCATCTCGTTCGCCATTGCTCGGCTACAGTGTTGGCTCGGAACCTGAAACAGAGATCAATAAAATCCGGAAGAGAAACGATTTCCGATTACAAATTGAGGTTTTGAGAACGAACCCTGCCGAGTAATTGGACCATCGAGATTCTGGAATACGGAACCACGGCTTCGAGAAGCGTGTTCGAAGCTCCGGGGACCGACATCAACCAACCTAAAGCCTGAAATTAGTTTTTTTCGATTTGTGAGACTGACTTGCTTTACCACTCAAACCACACAGTCACAGGCGATGACGCAATCGTGTGTATATATATAGAGAGAGAGAGAGATAGAGAGAAACCACGGAGGCGCCGCCGGAGAGATACACAACGGCCTGCGTCGGCGAAGAGTGGATAGCTTCGACGATGGCACGGATCGCAGCTTCTCCCATTGTTTTGACTTTTGACTTTCTTCAGATCAGTCCCAATCGTGCCAGAAAAGCAACGAGAACATTTCAAGTTTTTCGTATTTATAATTTGTGCCCCTGAAATAGTTCTATTTCTCGCCAAAACCCCAGTTCTTTCAATTTCTCACGCCTGCCCCCCCCTAGCCCTCCTCGGAGTCGTCGCCGTGAGTCCGTGACCAAGACGAGACGAGAAGGAGATATTGGGCCCACTCTCTGCGTTTAGTTTTAGCCTTTAGGGCTTTGTCTCTCGACAAGTCTACTTATCGACAATTTATCGTATCACGATAACGATAATAACGACAAAGAGGGCCGGACAAACTGAGATAGTAGGGGCGTACACGTGTCCTTCTCCTTCTTATAATCAATGGTGCCACCACAATCAGTGCTTGTAACCCTTGGATGAACCTCACTATTTGAACTTTAAATCTGATCCGTCGATTCGACAGTGGATAACTGGATATAGTGATGAACTTGCAGACTGCACTGTTAATTGAATCATTTAGCATCTCTTTCTCCAGAAAATATAATTCTTGGTAAAAAGTAATTCATCTTCTTGTCTATACTATCTCAAGCTTTGTAAATCTTGAGAACCTTGAGAAAAAAATCAAATTACTCTATTAAAAGTTCAAAAAAAGAAAGATGAGCTGTGACTTAAGTGTTAGTGGATTGATACTTTTGTAGTTGGTAAAGTGAGGTAAAGAAAACGTTATACATGTAAAAGAAGCCTCGGGGAATAAACAAAGAAGGAGCGTGGGATCTTATGACGACGTTCACGAGTATTAATATTGACTAATCTTATAATCTCCTCCACCCTTAGATCTGTCTTAAACCACCAGTTAGTTAGTTCAATGCCGATTTTAATAACCTTACTTGAGATACATTTTTCGATGTTTTTTTCTCGTATAACATTGACTAATCAATGCATATATTATTAAAGTATGGCTTAGGACAAGGTAACAGTTGGTATTTTTGTGGAGGTTCGTGCTTACTGCAACATCTATGAATTGCTATAAAAAAAACTATAGTATAATGGTAATAATTACAGATAAATTGGTAATAATCAATGGGAAAATTCAGAAAAAAAGATGAATAGAATAGGACAAACAATGTAAATGATGCCTACATTGACACTTGACAGATCAATCAAAGCCTCCGCACTTCACCAATAAAATACTTTTTAGAATAAAACAATAATCCTGACAAAAGGATACAAAACAAAAGGATGTAACTATTTATGAAAAGGATTCTGAATTACATTTTTACCTATGACACAATTTTGGTCAAAAAAGCATATAGAAATGAGAGAGATAATTAATGATTAAAAATGGATTAATGGAAACTTGCAACAAATTAGCGATATGGTATGGATTAAAACAGAGTTGCTTCTCTTTTGTCCAGCTTTCACCTCTTTTTTCTGAATCTTGGTTTTTTTTCCTTTTTTGTTGATTCTCGTCTCCCAATGCTTCATAGGTCCAAAAAACAGAGCTCTCTACCTTACCTTTTGTATTGTATTCTTTCTTCCTCCTTTTTTCAACGAGAGAGAGAGTATCTTTATTCTTCTTTACAACTTTACTCTTTACTCCATCACTATCACTTCTCTTGCTCTCTCTCTCTCTCTCTCTGTGTACAAAGCTTAACTAACATTCGTCTTTTATGTTCTAATTTTCATCAGAAGAAATGTTGGCCTCGCTGATCCTCTTCGTTGCTCTTCTCTGCAACTACGTCCCCAATGCGGCTGTGTATGGCTTAAACGACGAGGGCTTCGCGCTCTTGACGTTCAAGCAGAGCGTTCACGATGACCCCACGGGTTCTCTGAGCAATTGGAACTCATCGGACGACGACGCGTGTTCGTGGAACGGTGTCACTTGCAAAGAACTCAGGGTGGTGTCTCTAAGCATCCCAAGGAAGAACCTTTACGGCTCTCTCCCTTCTTCTCTAGGGTTTCTCTCCAGTCTCCGTCACTTGAATCTCCGGAGCAATAGGTTTTACGGGTCGTTGCCTTTTCAGCTTTTCGAGCTTCGTGGTCTCCAAAGTATAGTCCTTTACGGCAATTCCTTCGATGGGTCGGTCTCCGACGAGATCGGTAGGCTGAAGCTTCTTCAGACCTTGGATTTATCGCAGAATCTCTTCAACGGGTCGTTACCGCCTTCGATTCTGCAATGCAACAGGCTGAGAACTCTCGACGTCAGCCGAAACAACTTCTCCGGCCCTTTGCCTAATGGGTTTGGCTCAGCGTTCGTCTCTCTCGAGAAACTCGACCTCGCCTTCAACCAGTTCGACGGTTCGATCCCCGGCGACATCGGAAACCTCTCTAACCTGCAAGGAACTGCTGATTTCTCTCACAATCGCTTCGCCGGCTCAATCCCACCTGCTCTCGGTGACCTTCCTGAAAAGGTTTACATCGATCTCACTTTCAATAACCTCTCCGGTCCGATTCCTCAAACCGGTGCTCTGATGAACAGAGGACCAACGGCGTTTATCGGCAACACGGGGCTATGCGGACCTCCGTTGAAGGACATTTGCCCAGGAGATGAGCTCGGCCTTAACGCCTCTTACCCTTTTATCCCAAGCAACAACCCACCCAACGACTCCGATACTAACTCTGAAACGAAACAGAAACCAAGTGGTTTGAGCAAAAAAGCAGTCATCGCCATTGTTCTCTGCGATGTCATCGGTATCTGCTTCGTGGGTTTGCTTTTCACCTACTGCTACTCAAAGTTCTGCGCTGGTAGCCGCCGCGAGAACCAGTTCGGATTCGAGAAAGAATCCAGGAAAAGGGCTGCTGCGGCGGAGTGTCTGTGTTTCCGGAGAGACGAGTCGGAAACGCAATCGGAGAACGTGGAGCACTGCGACATCGTGGCGCTCGACGCTCAGGTAGCGTTTAGCCTGGAGGAGCTGCTAAAGGCGTCGGCTTTCGTTCTTGGGAAGAGCGGAATCGGCATCGTGTACAAAGTGGTGCTAGAGAACGGGCTTACGCTTGCCGTCCGGAGGTTAGGTGAAGGAGGGTCTCAGAGATTCAAGGAGTTTCAGACGGAAGTTGAAGCCATAGGGAAACTCAGACATCCTAACATCGCTAGTCTCCGAGCTTACTATTGGTCTGTTGATGAGAAGCTTCTCATCTACGACTATGCTTCCAACGGTAACCTCGCAACCGCCCTCCACGGTGAGTCACCCTTTTCTCATTCCGAGACATGAATGTAAAGTCATTACTAAAACGTTTGTGTGTGTATGTGTGTGTGTGTGTGTGTGTGTGCAGGCAAGCCAGGGATGGTGACTGTCCCTCCGTTGACATGGTCTGAACGACTGAGGATAGTGAAAGGGGTTGCGACAGGGCTTGTGTATCTGCACGAGTTTAGTCCAAAGAAATACGTCCATGGAGATCTCAAGCCAAGCAACATTCTCATCGGACAGGACATGGAACCTAAGATCTCTGATTTCGGACTAGCACGGCTGGCTAACATTGCTGGAGGGTCTTCTCCGACGGTACAGTCGAACAGAATCATCCAAACGGAAGAGAGGCAGCAACACCATCACAAGAGCGTATCTTCGGAGTTCACTGCTCACTCTTCGTCAGGATCATACTATCAAGCACCCGAGACACTTAAGCTGGTGAAACCCTCTCAGAAGTGGGATGTATACTCTTACGGGGTCATTTTACTGGAGTTGATTGCGGGTAGGTTGCCGGTAATGGAGATTGGGACATCGGAAATAGATCTAGTCCGGTGGGTACAGGTATGCATTGAGGAGAAGAAACCATTGTGTGATGTTCTTGATCCTTGTTTAGCTCCTGAGGCAGATAAGGAAGACGAGATCGTCGCTGTTCTCAAGATTGCAATCACTTGTGTGAATAGCAGTCCTGAGAGAAGACCTACCATGAGGCACGTTTCCGATTCTCTCGACAGATTACCAGTGGCTGGCGATTGAGAGATCTTGGAGCTTGAGCCTGATGAAACTAATGTGGTTACCGTTTTGTTTTTGGTTTTTCTTAGTTGTTTGTAATGTCTTTGTCGGTAGTTATTAAGATTTCCCTCTCTTCATAAGTCATTACCGTATTTATAGCTTAATAATGCTTTCGTTACATCAGACATTGAATATTAGAACCAGAAGTGAGCTAGTTTGGATATTGGAATAAACCAATGAGAAACTTGGACTTGAAAGCTTTAGAAGGGAAGAAGAGCATCGTTTCTTCTTGCGATTCTCATCCGATTCACGGTTTCAACAAAATCCCTATCAAATTACCAAAAAAAAAAAACGTGGTTTAGTCAAAAAGGCAAGTGTTTTTTTGGTATAGATAGATGAATTGTAAAAGAGCTTACTTCCATGGAACATCACCAACATTCTTCCAGATGCCTTCTCTGTCTCTGTAGACCAAAGAGAAGTCAGACTCATCCTCGAACAACCTCAATCCCGACACGGTATGCATCCCTGCAAATTCAACTTGAGGTAGCATAAGAACCTTCCTGAAACAACATACTTAAAGCTGGAAAAGGTTGAGACTTAGATCACAAGCTTACCAAACATGTTGTCAAGCTGAAGCGCAAGAGTTGAGTAGCTTCCATGATTAAGAACGCAAACCTTGCGGCCTACCACAGAGCCATCCATATTTACCTTCACATAAGCCAGTTTCCCTCTGCTCTCTTCTCCAGCATTGTAATATCCTCGAGCAAGTATGTGGTTTCCAGTTTCCTCGGTCTTTAGCTCTGAGTTGCTGCTGTAGCTGGTTTGCGACCAGTCTATGAGCTCACCATACCCGTCCAGACCTATCACTTTGATTCGCATATAAGATATTGAAGATGGCAAGTGAGAGGATTAAGAAAGCTAAAGGTGAAAAGCAGCAAATAAACTCACTTGGACTCGATGGGAGGTAAGTTTCATGTTGTATGGTCCTAAGGCTGAGGCCTAGGTCGATTACGCCACGACCCTTCTTTGTCTGCGAGTAATATGTATGAAAGTTTGAAGAAAATTCTGCAGGTGAGTTTGGGTCCATTGATGCTTTTTAATGTCTGTGTACAAGTGCACAGAGAAGGGAAAGTGGAGTTAAAGAAAGAGAGTTCATTTTGATAAGGATTTATAGCCTGGAGCTGAGGCTGAAAAAAAAAGTGTCAGAAGAGTTAAACGAGAAAAGGACATAACTTGAGACAGGTAAGAGACACGAGACAAGAAGAACCCATTAGGATTAAGTTTGTAGCCTCTTGTTTTGATGTCACTGAGTGCAAGGGATGGGGAGCTGACCACAGAGAGATTATGTTTCAGATTTTGTAACCCAACCAGGGCAACAGTGCTTCAATGCGTCTGTTTGCAGCATGTCAAAGTCAGGATCTGAACTGTCTCAATCTCAAAACACACATCTCCATCTGAAAATATCGGCAAGTCAATTAAAGAGAGACAACTCTGTTCCTTTGCGCTAGTGAGGGAGTGAGTAGTCTAGTGAAAGAATACAAAATCATGAGCCGAAAGTATGGTGAGTTGGGTTTTTGGTGTTTACGTGATGATACAGATGCGATCTCTCAAAAGAGAATGTTATGTTTCCAAATTGCAGGACAAGTCGAATTTGTCACTACCTTTTCCTCCCACACCTTGTCTTGGAAGTTGTAGGATCCAACACATGGATCCCTCTCTGTACTTATGCTCCCATGGATAAAGACGAAGAAATGGGGAGGAAGACAGACATTCTTCCAAATATTAAATGTTTTACATACATTCAAACATCTCATTGTTATAACTTATAAGCCTTAAATCAATATAAGAGCCTCTAAATCTCCAAGAAGTAGGAGGAGAACAATAACGAGAGATAATCAAAGAGAGCTACTGGGAAATCATTTACAGAATAAATGAATGATAATAATAATGATATAAGATCCAGGAAAAATGGCAAAGCACCAGCATCCATCGCAACTACTGTATAATGTAAACTCCAAAGACTTCCCTTATTCTCTAATTACCCACACAACACTTTTGACATAATCCATAATAATACCAAACCAACATGACGCCAGACACTTTCTTGATGCAGCAACTTATAAAAAAAAAAAAAAAAAAAGTAAATTATATATTTATACGTTTAAAAAACCAAACCGGGGCTCCAAAATTGTGTTCTTCTATCTTCCTGTGTGCCTGTGTCACAATGGCTGTGAACTCCGGATCTGTTGAGTCATGTTCTCAGCTGGAAGCTTAGCAGGAGCAGAGCCATCAGGCATCACCATGGCAGGTGGAGTCCCGGTCATCGTCTGGTACTGTGCATGCCCCAGAGGCTGCGTGTAGTACATCTGTTTATGACCATTGTCCGTGTATTCATAACCATAGTTGGGAATCCCAGCTGAAGCAGACTGAGGTGGGTGATGGATCTGCTGGGAATACCCCATGAACTGCTGCTGGCTTGTAGGGATCTGGTGAACCATCTGCGCACCGCCGCCCATACCTGGCGCTGTTGTGTAAACCCCAGAGTCGGGTTTCCCAGCAGGAGCACTTCTCATGTGGTTGTTAGGAGGTGGAGCCATCATGGTGGAATTAGGCGGTGCCTGGGGGTGGGTCGAAGGGACACACCCCGGAGCCTCGCTAACACTTCCAGACTGTGGCACAGGCATACTGTAAGGCCTTGGTGGGACTGGGGCAGTGACGTAATATATAGGGTAAGGCTGCTGATCCATTTGGCCTGGGTGGCGGTGGAAGGACTGTGGCTGCTGCGAAGGGTAGACCTGGATGTAAGTTTGAATAGGAAGGCCAGTAGAGGGATGGTGATGAATGTATTGTGGTGCAGCAGCGTGTATGAACTGCTGCTGCTGCTGCTGCTGTTGCTGAGATTGTTGCTCAAACTGGGGGTGAAGGATGTAGCTTGGGTCCTGATTCTGGTTCTGAGATAAGGGTGTGTTTGGATCCGAGTGGTTGATCATACCGGGGGGGGCTACGGTGGAGCCAGAAGGCATCTGAGGAATTGGTTCTTGGTAGACGGAAGGTCTTTGGTGAAACACGGGGTTGTTCATGCTGCTATCACTGAGGCATTTACGCAAACACATAGAGAGACTAGCATCAGAAACTGACCAAATCTAGCGATGAAATTAAGGCACATTTGGGCAGAGAGTATTTACCTGGAAACGGAATTGGGTGATGGCAGCTCGTGTCCACCGCTATTTGATTTCAGCTGCTGAGGCGGCGGATTCTGCGGCTGCGAGCGTGGAGTCGGTGGTTTTCGGTAGCCGGCGGGCATGCCCTGATCGGATCTCTCGTCGTCCGAGATAACCCTCGTCTGGAACTCATTTGAGACGGTTGCTGCACTCACCGGAGCAGCAGGAAGGGCGATTGTGACGGGCATCGGCGGCGGTGGTGACGAGATCGCTGCAAATCCGTCCTCCTGCTGATGCTGGAGTTGCTTGTTCCCGACGTTGATTCGTGCGAACTGTTCTTCGATTCCCAGCCTCTGGTCCTGCATCGCCCTAACTCCGCCGGCTTCCTCTACATGGACACGAATCGGCGGCAGATTCGCGAGCGAGGGGGAAGAAGAAGTTGACCCAAAGGAAGAGGATGTATCCAACATCGGAGAATCCGGCAAATTATGCACATCTTGGCCTCCTTGCTGCTGCTGCGAAGGAGGCTGCTGGATTTGTTGCGGCTTGGCGCTTTTAACGGAACCATCGTCATCTCTGACACTGGAATCGAGATTGTTGCCGTTGTCTCCGGAATCGGAGCGGAGAGCAAGAGCATCGTCCAGGCCAAGTAAACGATTGACGTTGGTGTCAGAATCTGAGAATCCTCGACTGAGAAGGCCGGCGCTGTTGAGAGCGTTAAGGAACCAATCGTCGCTCTTGGCCGAGCTCTCGAGGATCTGACCCATCGACTGAGTTGCCTCTGGCTTGGACGTGAAGAGAAACAAACGGAGTCGCGAGGGTTTGGTGGAATTGGAGGCCGAGATCGTACGGTCGTACTCCTCGATCATGTTGTCGAGATCCTCGTCGGTGGTGACAGAGATGAGAGAATCGAGGTCTTCGCTGGGTAATTGGTACTTGAGCGTGAAGGAGCGACCGTTGAGGAGGGTGTTAGAGAGACGAGCGACGAGAGAAGAGAGAGAGGAGTTACGGTCGACAACAACGATGCGAGTGTCACCGCCCATGTAACAGAGCGATTTATCGTGAGGACGAGGAAGGATATGGCCGCCGTAGCTGCACATAAGACGGAGTTTAGAAGAGACGGCGGTTCCGCCGCCGGAAGGAGCAGGAGCATCGTCCCAGCCATCGGTGGTGCGAGACCTAGGGGATGAGTCTAGAGACTCGGGATAAGATGACGTCACGTGAGGAGGAGGGGGAACTGGAGCGGTGGCTGCGGGAACGACGGAGGAAGCCACCGCGGTGGAGGAGAGAGAAGGAGGCGGTGGTTCCATCAGGAGAGAGAGAGAAAAGAGGAAATTAAAAAAAAGGGGGCTAAATTGAGTGGGGGAGTTGATTGATATTCTAATAGAGAGAGAGAGAGTTATAGCTAGTCCACGACTTGTAAACCACAGCTGGTTTTTCCCTCTTTTTCTTTTTTCTTTTTTTCTTTTATTTATTTATTTTAACCTTAATCTAATTTATGGTATATGCTTTGCGGCTTACCATTTACTGGTTTACCTAATGATGGTCAAATTCCTTTCTCTTTCAAAACAATTTCTTTCACTTATTCATTTTTTTTGATAAATGATGTTTTAACATATACGGGTAAAAAATCATAATAAAATTCCTGAAAGAAGAAAAAAACTATGTCGAGCTGTGACGCGCACATTATCAAATCTAATAAATGTGTGTGATTTATTGCTAGATTAAATACGTTTGTCTTTGTTTTTCTAATAAAACTAATTAAAAAATACAATATTGATATTCACGTAATATGTGTAGATATGTGATAAATTTTTATCATTTTACATTTTGTGATTATATGTTTTCTAAAGAAAAGAAAAAAGGTGGACAAAAAAAAAAGTTTTATAAAAAATCTAACAAAAGAAATTGTGATTAATGTAGTGAATGTTCATGCAGATTTTTGATCATTGACATTTAAGATATAGTTTTTTAGAATCGTTGGAGATCGATCACTAAGAAAAAAAAATGAACGTGCATTAAAATAAAAACAATCAAAGTTGCGGAGAGAGCTAATAGTAGTTCGTAAAGATATTCTAACGCTCAAATAAAAAATGTTCAGAAATAGCTAAAAGAAGCCGCATAACAGATCTAGCAAATGCAAATGAGTTGTGTCATTGTGTGATTGTTTGCAAATTAGAGGATATTATGTAGAGAAGGTGTGAGATCCTGATAAATGACGTGAGGGTTTACATTTATAAGAGATGATTTCACATAGGGTTGGATATTTTATTTTATAATTGAAAATTATAGGAACTGATAATTATACTATTAATAATGTGAAAACAAAAATTAAATACATAAATTGAAAAGCCAAAAAAAAATGGCTGATATATCATCAAATGGAGAGAAATTATCCAAAATTTATAATATAGATTAGAAGTAAACTCTAAAAATATTTAAATTTAAATTAAAATAAACATATTATACTTATATTTTAGTATATTTTCATATGTTATATATTTGTGTAAGATTATTTATGGAAGTTATTAATTTATGTATTAATGGGACTGTATATTTACATAAGTTTTTCAAAAAAATTATTATCTTATTATTTTATCGATTTGTGTTATATTTTATATCGGTCCGATTTAAAACTAAAAAATTATTATATTATCAAGTTTATTAGTTTATTAAATATTAATTTATAGAGTTTATAATGTATGTTGAAAAGGGAAGAAAAAAAGAAAGAAAAAGATGATGCAAATTGGTTTGCTTTTGTTGTCATATTTTTCTTCTATATAAAACACCATAGTATCGTCTTACAATATCGGTATCCACCAAATTAATTTTGACTGTGAGTTTTTCAAAATAAAAGCATGATTGGTAAAATCTCATATATACACAGATTAACAATTTTATGTCTAGTTAAAAACTCATGACTATTAGTAAATATGAATATTTCATTTAATGTATTAAAACACCATACAAATTTTAAGAAAAATAATAAGTATCTAAAATAATTATCTTTAAAATAACATATAGTTTTTAACGTAATAATAAATTAATAATAGTTCTAAGTATTAGAATTTTATAAATTCATCGCAATTTCATCTCGAAATCCCTCCATATACTGCCTCGAACCGGTCACTTCTTCTTCCTCTACATCAGCTTCATAAGTCAACGTAGTTTGTTTATCACCATCTTGTCTCCAATCAACATCAAAGTCAGGATCTAGTATGTTTGATTTCCGTACAAAGTTATGTAAGGCCATTGTTGCAGCCACGAGCTTTCTTGTTGTTCCAATGTCGTACCTTGCCCGATCTTGCATTATCCGCCATTTCCATTTCCATATTCCAAATGTTCTTTCAATGACACAACGCAATGAAGAATGACGGCGGTTAAATTTTTCTTTGTAATTACTAGGCGGAGCTTGATTTTGAAACTGATTCAGATGGTACCGAGTCTGCCTGCAGTATGGTCCAAGATACCCAAGACGTAAAGCATATCCTAAATCAACAAGATAATATTTACCTATAGGTGGATGTGGAAAATTAGGATCGCCTTCCATAGCCAAAGCAAGTACTTTTGCGTCGTGTGCAGATCCAGGCACACCAACATATATCCAGGCACACCCAATTTTCTTTATCAAGCTGATCTAAATACATCTCTATGAACGTTCGAGAGATTTCATCTGTCCACTTAATATTAATCTACGATACAAAACTCATATATCAATAATAGTTTCAAATTTTTGAATAAATATATATACCTCTCTCTTAGAAACGGATGTTGCACCGTCGTTCACCATCTCGTTATTATTTTTCATGCCTAGAGAATATAATACAATATTCTAACTTTAAATTACACAACACCACAGTTGTTGATCTAAAAATCTATCCATGTAAGTGATTTTGTAGGTATGTCACATATGTGTTACAGAAATTTAAAATAATAAAAATATAGCTAAGAAGAGATGGTAGAAGACAACCATCATAACAATCAAAAGTATAGAAAATATTTACAAAATACATAAAAAGAGAAAGAGATGAAAGAACTTGATTTTTCTCTTCTCGTTTTTTTCTTCCGAGTTTTGTATTGATACGAAAAATTTGAAAGCGTGATTAGTTGATAAACGATATGAGTTAGGTTTCTAATTTATAAATACTGAATTAGGGTTTTGTTTATGGTTATCAACTATTTTTTAATTAGTTTTAGAAAAAAACTTATTTTTTTTAGTGTTGAGAGCGCATAAAGTTGGACTGTAGGTTTTTGGCTCTCTACACTTATAAAAAAGGATGAAAAGCAAAAAAATTGGTGTCAACTTAAAAAATGGTAAAAAACATGATTGGTATCCATAAATGATGTATACTTAAATTTTGACTATGGACAGCTTCTACCGCTCTCCCCAATCACACCCAATGTTTCGTTTTTGTTGCCAACTACAAACGCCCAAATGTTCTTTTTCTGTAACGTATTCTTTTACCGTCAAAACTCTATAATAAAAAAGAGTATAATACCATGGTTTAATATTTTATTTTAAAACTTAATGTTTTATTTTAATATTCTATGGTTTCTCTCAGATGTTTTTCACAATGTTGTTTACTCTCAAGTTAATCTATTCTAAAAAAAAAAGAGTATAATACCAAAAAAATAATTATAAACACATTTCTAGATCACATGAAAATTAACCCCAAAACAAATATATTTTGGAACATAGCAAAATCCACGGGATTTCTACCTTTCGATTTTCCAACCACTTTAAATAACAACTTGATAAAGAGAAAGAGCGTATCAGATGAATATATGTTACTAAAACAATCTAATGTATAAAAATTGTGTGATTTGTTTCAAAAGGTGATTCGATAAATTTTTATCACAGTTATTTATGGTTAATAAACTTAATATAGGTAAAGAGAGTTTAGTTGCAAACTAGTCCAGCAGATAAGGAATCAAAACAATGGGTCACATTATTTGACAGCAGGCCAACTGATTGGGCTCCACCTCCACGCTGGATCTGCAAGCGAAAGAGGTGGCCAAATCCTCTGTTTTCATCTTCCATATGTTCCCACTATCATCTTCGCCGTCCGATTCATTTAATAGATTGCATCTAACGGTTCTACAGTTTCGGTGTCCCATGCATGCCCCACACGGGGCTGTTAAACGGAAACACCGCAATTTATAACCACCATATTAGTACAAAAGGAATATACCTTTCACGAGTTCAAAATTGAACCCCCAGAGGCCAGACTTTACGTTTAATTTAATATTCACCCTCTACAACTTTATCAAATTATTATTGTTAGTGTCGCTGTTTT
Source organism: Noccaea bulbosa (assembly GCA_900406535.1). Lineage (NCBI taxonomy): Eukaryota > Viridiplantae > Streptophyta > Magnoliopsida > Brassicales > Brassicaceae > Noccaea > Noccaea bulbosa. The sequence continues at coordinate 45,143 of OVBJ01000311.1, forward strand.
TCCTCCTCAATTAAAGGATTTAAAAAAAAAAAATTAATAATTATAAAATAATTTATGACAAGCACAGTATTATTAAATGCCACGAGCGCACTGCAAATTTTAATTTATGATTATTTAAAAACTCGGACTCCTCCTTAAATTTTTTTAATAATAATATATTTTGACGGATTCTGCCAAATAAACTGCTAGATTTGTACAAGAATTACTAGTCCAATTAGTTTGCAACTCTGCATTAGATACGTCGATACGACATGGGTTCGACCTACAAATTTTTTTAAATGGAGTTAGCGAAGTCTGTTTTTTTTTTTTTTTTTTCCTTAACTGATAAAATAATTATAAATGGAAAAGAGGGCCAAACACGCGCTGCGGCGGAGCAATCTCACTATGTGACGTCATCGTTCTTTAGTCAATTTTTTATGTGACGTAATCAAAATAAAAAAAAAAATGGTTCGAAGCAATTTTCACGCGCTTTGGAATGGAAAATTGGAAGGCGCGTGGAGTCAAGGGACCGTGAGTGAGACTCGCGTCAAAGCTCCAGGCGGCGCTCATGCAACCGTTCGTCCCTTTTGTTACAGTGTGTAAAGTGTTGGTTAATTACTCCATAATCACTTACTAATAAAATAATATGTAAATTATCAATAAACCGTCTATCCTTTAATCTTTTGCACTTTACGCCCCCCACCAATTTAATAATTTACACTTTACTCCCCTTTTTTTAATTTACGCACCGCACTAATCCGCGGGTGTTTTTCATAGATAAAATCCGGAAATAAAAGATGAATGATGATATGAAATTTTTAAAATTAAACCATACGAGGATGATAAAATATTAAAATCCTGTCACAAGGTCTCCTGTGGATAATTCAATATAGAAAGAAGACACATAGATTATACACTATAGATTATAAAGATATACTATTGAGATAAGAATTTGGGACTTGGGTGGGTAGGTGTTGTTGTAGATATACTATAGAGGCTCAGAGCAAACAAAGCTTGCAAGTAATATCAAAACATACAATAGTTACAACTAACTCCATTAGACAAAGTATTATTTATTTCTTATAAACCTTATCACTGCATAATCCTTCCATCCCATTCTCTTTATTAGTTGTAGTCAAACTTTAATTAACTAATTTTCATTTTCTATACTCTCTCCGTTCCCGAATATATGATGTTATAGAGTTTTCATACAAATTAAGAACTATTTATTGTTTAACAATTAATACATATTTCTCTTACCTAAATTACTTTTTAATAAACATTAACCAATATAATTTCAAAAATTTACTTACTTTTAATTAATAGATCTTGAAGTTTGTAATTTGCTTTCATTAATAAACAAAAAATACCTTAAAAATTCTAAAACATCTTATATTTTGGAACAAGGAAAATTTCTAAAACATCATATATTCAGGAACAGAAGAAGTATTTCCCACCGGGTCAACTCTCTAGCAAGGTAGCAATGACCTGTGTGAAGGAGATTACGACATTTTTTTTTATAGAAAAAAATGAATATATAAATAAGCGTAAATTGAGAAAAGGAAGTAACGTCCACTTCAAAACTAACGTTTTCATTAATTTCATACAAACGAACATTGAATCGTATATGCATCCAAAAGAAGTTGTTTTTGACAAAGATGGGGGAGGTTGGAAATTCCGAAAATGGTACATACTTTCAAAACAAAACAAACAAATCTTAAGGCAAAAAAAAAGGATCATCAGATATTATTACACAAACGGATTAAGCAAGATACAGTGAGACAGAACTAGTTCTTGGAGGGTCCACCACGCTAACATGTCAATTGAATGGAAATAGTAAGATAGTGACTTATCCATTTCACATGTCAATGAAACAATTTGGGCAAAAAGAAAAATAGAAGAAATCGTCTATAAAAAAAGGAAGATGTGTGCCACTCTACTAAAATAGTAAATAGTTTGCGTGATTAGAAGATGCATAAACGTTAAAGAGACATGCATGAACCTGAGTATTCTTGTAATGGCATCACTTTTCCACGAAAACTAGTTTATAGCCTAGAATCGACGTGTTTCTTTGAATATCGTGAGTCAGGAGGTATGGACATTTGAGTTATCGATCAAGACGCAAGTGCGTGTCCGTTACTGAGTGAGATGATTAAACGATGTTTAAAGAAAACTGAAGGAAACAAAAAAGAGTAAAAGAGAAGAAAAAGTGGGTCCAACTAATAAACAGCTCAGGAAGGAAAGAAGCTATATAGCTGGCAAACTTCACTCTTTGGCATATTTTAAGTTGCAATTATTAAAAATTGTTCGTTTTTTCGTAACTTTTTGGTGTCTTGGAGGCCGAGATGTCGTCAAAACCTTCGGATTGACCTCTCTGTTACCTTCTTTTACATTTAACCTTAAATTGTTTATTTATCACAAAAAGACATTTCACCCATATGAAGACCATTTAACCAAAAAAAAAAAATTTGGTAGGGTTAAATAGTCTTGAGACGTTGAGTGGAAATGCGTAGGCCAAAATCAGGTAAATCTGTAAAGTATAACGTTCATTAATGTGAGGAAAAAAAGGTTGTATCCAATTTAAGCGTGGGCCATGAAGAAAGCCCACCACCTACTGGACCCACAAAACCCCCCACTCAGACTCAGTAACGTAAAACTCCACCCACTTACCTTAATCTACATTTTCTACTCATCATTCCAACGTGTCCAGCTAGTTTATTTTGTTGTGGATAACAATTAATCATATACAAAAGTGGTAAAATTAGTAAATTACCAACCACTATTACTTTTTACAAAAATCACCAAATCAGTATTCTTTGATATATATATATATCCCTTACACGATTAGTAATCACACTACTAGACGGAAAATAAACAACACTATCTGCATACCAAACTGAAGTAATCAAATCCCCGTTAATAGGAAGAGGATGATTTGAAAGTAATCTTTTGAATTTTCGTTAGATAAAAAGAGAGAAATAAACAAACATTCTCTGACTCTTCAAACTTAAAGCATCTCTCTCACGTCTGAGCAATTTGCCATGTATTCCAAAACAAAACCAGACAGAATTGTGACTTTTTACTTCATCTTCTATTTGGAACTCTCACGAACAGTAGTTTCTACTTTCTCCATCAATGAGATCCAATTTTTGATTCTTCCAGTTGTGGGTATCTTAAATATTAGAAATCTGATTTACATTCGTATTCATGTTGAATATGTGATATCTTGAATATTACCATTATCTTTTTGGTGATATGGGAAAGATTCTCAGTGCGTTTGGGATGCTTCCAATGCTTCATAAGGTGTGAGTGTGATTGGTATGATATTTGGGTACAATAATAATAAGCACATCCAAACAAAAAAAACAACAAATATACATTCTGTATTTTATTGAGCAAGAAATAACGCTGCCTATAAGACAAAGAAGAAGGAAGGCCCATATTGAGGGCTTAACTAAAAAAGCCCACAAAGATAAATTACCCACAGCGATAGGCTTTGAAGTTTGAATTTCGAAACTTCCTAAAAATGTTGGGACCCACGCGGCTGGGGTAGACCCGGTGGTGGTGAAAACTGAAAAGTCCAAAAGTCAAACAAAAAAACCTCTTTGACCGCTCCAAACAAATATCGTCATCTCTCTGTTTCTTCTATAAACCGTCAAGTGGAATGGAAACACACATGTTTTCAAAATTCTCAAAGTTCCCGACAAAAAGTTTGGAAAACCTAACAAGCCAAACGCGTCTTCTTCTGCAACTACTCTCCGTTTTTTTGGGAAAAACCCCAATTCAGTTGATCAGATCATCGCGTTATTCTTTTCGCGCCCTAGTCTGTTTCACTCTTTGAATTTCGATTCACACTGCTTGTGATCATCGAATCTCTCTGTATCGAAAGAAGCTTGATCGAAAACGTCGTCGTCCGATGGCAATTGGATCGTTTTTCTCTACCCTCAAGTTCTGGGGCAATTCTCAGGTAACCTCTTCGCTCTTCCACTTCTTCCACATTGTCCTTCTTTTGTTTAAACTGAACAATAAAATAAAAAAACTCAACTTGATAATTTAGTTAAAAGTCAGCGAAAGTATTGTTAATGAACTAAGGGTTTGCTTAGCACGGCGAATCAGACAGACAAAAATGGCTGTATGTGTCGAGGAAGTGTCGTCTTGGTGGGAATAACAAATAATAATAATATTACTAAGAAAACTATCTCTTCTCTGATTTTAAGCGATTGAGAATGAATTGCATTCCGTTATTACGCTCATCCAAATCGGAGTCGTCAAACCCTAATCCCCAAGTAGTTAGTTAATTTCCTAATCCCCCAATTAGTAGATTACAAGGCTGACTTGATTGTGAAATTGTGTGTATTTTTTTTTGGAAGGAAGAGGAGCCGCAGAGAGGGAGGATGCAGGAGGTAGATCTTGGTGTTCACACAGTAAAGAGCCATGGAGGCAGAGTCGCATCCAAACACAAACACGACTGGATCATACTCGTGATCTTGGTTGCCATCGAGATCGGTTTGCAACTCATCCCTCCTTTCTACAGATACGTGGGCAAAGACATGATGACAGATCTCAAATACCCTTTCCACGACAACACCGTCCCTATCTGGTCTGTCCCAATCTACTCAGTCCTTCTTCCGATCATAGTCTTCGTCTGCTTCTACATGAAGAAGACATGCGTCTACGATCTCCACCACAGCATCCTCGGGCTTCTCTTCACCGTCTTGATTACCGGCATCATCACCGACTCCATCAAGCTCGCCACCGGACGGCCTCGTCCTAACTTCTACTGGCGTTGCTTCCCCGACGGGAAGGAGCTGTACGACGCGCTGGGAGGCGTGCTGTGCCATGGAGACGCGGGAGAGGTCAAGGAAGGTCACAAGAGCTTCCCGAGCGGACACTCGTCTTGGTCTTTCGCTGGGCTTGGATACCTCTCGCTCTACTTGTCTGGGAAACTCAGGGCCTTTAACAGAGAAGGACACGTGGCTAAGCTCTGCCTCGTCTTCCTCCCTCTGCTCGCGGCTTGCCTCGTTGGGGTGTCGCGTGTGGATGACTACTGGCACCACTGGCAAGACGTCTTCGCCGGAGCTCTCATCGGACTCTTTGTCTCCGCCTTCTGTTATCGTCAGTTTTATCCCAACCCTTACCACGAGGAAGGATGGGGTCCTTACGCGTATTTTAAAGCAGCGCAAGAACGAGGAGCAGATAATGTGAGCTCTCAGAACAGAGATGCCTTGAGGGCAATGTCTCTCCAGGAGGAATCAACTTCTCTCGAGAACATGGAATCTGGCACTTCCACTGCTCCAAGATGATTCAGTTCTTCTCTTTTTTTTTTTTTTTTTTTTTTTTTTGGCTTTTTTTCTCATCTGTCTCTTCTTTTNTTTATTATTCCATTCATTATTTGTTTTCATTTCAGCCCTTGTGAGAATGTGGATGAAAATAGTTACATGTGTGTATTTACGCTTACATTTGTAAATTTGTGCTTCATTTTTTTTTTTTTTTTTTTTTTTTTTTTTTTTTTCCTTTTTCNTTGCCTTTGTCAGTGGAGACCAATTTATTTGATGACCTTTAACATTATATTCACGATTGACCAGAGCTCCGGCCAGAGAAAAGTGGCTCTCAGACCGTTAGACGGACGAGGAAAGTGTGACACACGTGCACCTAACATGGTTTGGTAAGACTAACATTTAGACCCAAAAAAACATGGTATGGTAAGATCGATGTTTATTATTAGTTAGTTGCACTTCCACACACATACACATGCACCTAACATGGTGTGCTATGATCAAGAACGATTACTAATAAAGAACTTACTGATTTTGCATATTGTGAACGAGGCAATTTTCGTATATTGTTTACAGAGTTTTATGGTTTTGTCATATATTGCAAATTTTTTTGAGATTCATGATCATGTAATTTGATGCTTTGGAAATTTAATAAATTAGAGAAAATGGCTAACTGGCTAACTAGCATAGAATGGTCAAAGACAATTGTTTTTTTTTTTTTTTTTTTTTGGTTTTTTTAANTTAATTATTACATACTGTACTTTTGGCTTTTTGGGGTTATAAAGTATAGATTGAGAGTATCTCAGTTGAGAAACATTGAGATATCCATTTCACACCAAACATTCGATGATTGACTTAAATCTTTTTGTATAAAATCCAATTTAATTTAATTATATGATAAAATTGTAAAGGAATTATTAAAACTATATAGATGATGAGATGCTCGAGATCTGACCAATAAAAATGCAGTAAAGATAAAAGAAGAAAAAGGAGTTGCTAAACTGAAAAAGCTGGATTTTGGAGGGGTATGCACACGTAACCGGAAAAAAATCACATCCGAATCGTACGGCCCAACAACCTTTGGAGTGACTCAAGTGAATAATCAACAATGGTCGGCTTCTCAGAACAAAGTCAATCTTTACTTCCCTCCATGGATTCTGGGCAAGCCCGCCTCAAAGAGCTCGGCTACAAGCAAGAGCTCAAGCGCGATCTCTCGTCTGTCTCTCCGCTCTTACCTTCATTTTATTTTTCTCTGTTTTGAAATTTCAGTTCTTTCTCCAAGGCTAAAACATTTGACTTTGACTTTTTCAGGGTCTTCTCCAATTTCGCAATCTCCTTCTCCATCATCTCCGTGCTCACGGGTATCACCACCACCTACAACACCGGTTTGAGATTCGGCGGCACCGTCACTCTGGTTTACGGATGGTTCCTCGCCGGAGGGTTCACAATGTGCGTCGGGTTATCCATGGCCGAGATCTGCTCCTCTTACCCGACCTCCGGCGGTCTCTACTACTGGAGCGCTATGCTCGCCGGCCCCAGATGGGCTCCACTCGCCTCTTGGATGACCGGCTGGTACACCTTCTCTCTCTGGAAATCAATTTGAATTGTAAAATGGAAGCAATCGTCTCCTCTTCTCTCTCCCTCTCTCTGAGAATCAATTTGCGTCTTCTCGTTTCACAACTTTTCAGGTTCAACATCGTTGGTCAGTGGGCAGTGACGGCGAGCATTGATTTCTCTCTGGCGCAGCTGATTCAGGTGATCGCTCTTCTCTCCACCGGCGGTAAAAACGGCGGCGGGTATGAAGGATCCGACTTCGTTGTGATTGGCATTTACGGAGGGATCCTCTTCATCCATGCACTTCTCAACAGCCTCCCGATCTCCGTATTGTCTTTCATCGGACAGCTCGCTGCTCTCTGGAATCTCCTCGGTACCACCACACACCAAATCTCTTCAAATTCATCTCTCTGTTTGTTTCTCTCTCTATGTCTCAACTCTCAACACAAGGCAGGCAAGCAAGCAAGTAAGTAGATATATATCTCTTGTTCAGGGGTTGTGGTGCTCATGATTCTGATCCCTTTGGTTTCCACGGAAAGAGCAACCACTAAGTTCGTCTTCACCAACTTCAACACTGACAATGGCCTCGGCATCACCAGCTACGCTTACATATTCGTTCTGGGGCTGCTCATGAGCCAGTACACCATTACAGGGTATGATGCCTCTGCCCACATGGTGAGTAAAACTTGGAGACACTACTGGTTGTGTGTGTGTTTTTTTCTTTTTTATGGTTGTCAAGCTTTTCTTGACGATGAGAATCTGTAGACTGAGGAGACGATCGACGCAGACAAGAACGGGCCAAGAGGAATAATCAGTGCCATTGGGATATCGATTCTGTTTGGATGGGGTTACATAGTGGGGATAAGCTATACGGTCACAGACATACCTTACCTTCTGAGTGAGAACAACGACTCTGGTGGGTACGCCATTGCTGAGATCTTCTATTTAGCTTTCAAGAGCAGGTTCGGAAGTGGCACTGGGGGAATCGTGTGCTTAGGCGTTGTTGCGGTTGCTGTGTTTTTCTGCGGCATGAGCTCTATCACCAGCAATTCCAGGTTTGTGGTTTGTGTTTGGTTTTTTTTTTTGAGGCTTTCAGCATCGACTTGATGATCGTATGGTTATAAAATCAGGATGGCTTATGCGTTTTCGAGAGATGGAGCCATGCCGTTGTCGCCGTTATGGCACAAAGTGAACAGCAGAGAGGTTCCTGTTAACGCGGTTTGGCTCTCTGCTTTCATATCCTTCTGTATGGCCCTCACTGTAAGCCTCTCTCTCTCTCTCTCTCTCTTTTCCTCTCTGTGTTTCTATGTGTTGATGCTGTTTGATTCAGTCACTGGGGAGCATAGTGGCGTTCCAAGCAATGGTGTCGATAGCAACGATTGGGCTGTACATAGCATACGCGATACCGATCTTTTTGAGAGTGACGCTGTCACGCAACACCTTTGTGGCTGGACCGTTCACGCTTGGCAAGTACGGAATGGTGGTCGGGTGGGTGGCAGTCATGTGGGTTGCAACCATCTCTGTCCTCTTCTCACTTCCCGTGGCGTATCCTATTACTGCAGAGACACTCAACTACACTCCGGTGGCAGTTGCGGGTGTGTTGGCTATAATCCTCTTGTATTGGCTTCTAAGCGCACGTCATTGGTTTACAGGTCCTGTCTCCAACATTGTTGCCTGATACAACTTCTCTTACTTCTCTCTCAGTCTGTTTGTTTGTTACTCCTATTTATAGGATTTAGACTTTTTTCATTTATGTATACAACACAAACAAAAAATAGCATAGACTTTTTTTCATTTATGTATACAACACAAACAAAAATTTTAAAATAAAAACGCTAGAAGGAGGGGTCGAACCTCCGACCTTGTGGTTAACAGCCACACGCTCTAACCAACTGAGCTATTCCAGCTTTTTGATTTTTAAGTCAAATTATTTTTATTAATTATTAATTAGAGTAGTCGAAAGTTGACCTGGCACTCAAAATTTTCGTCAAGATAGGAGTTTTGAAGCACCACTACAGAACTCAAAAAACATGTACTCAACAATCAAAAGGAAAAATGTTCTCGAATGCTTTTTGGTTTGTTCAAGTTTTATAGTGCATCATACTCTCTGCAATCTACATGCACAGAAAGGTCTACTGAGTATGACTTTGGGTTGTTTACCCTAAACACTTTTTTTCCCTCCAAAACCGCATGACAGTTAAAGCCTTCTCCTGTTCTCCAACATTAGGAAAATATGTTCTCCAAATCTCTCTTAACTTTCAGCTCTTCTTCTTATTACCAGTGAGAGGATTAATTTGTTTTTTTGCTGGACACTTACGTGATATTTTAGGAGGAAACAACCTCGGAACTCCGGAAGCTTCCGTTTAACATTGTAACAGCCGTCTACATACTGCAAAGGGTTGATTTTCAACTTACCGCAGACAGCTAGAGCGTGCATACATGGGAACTTGTCTTCTTGAAACTCCCCACACGAGCATATCGAGTCATTCAACTGAATAATCCAACATTTCTCGTTTCCTGAAACCTCAAATGCGTCATTCTCTAACTGCGTTATAACATAAGCATCAGAATCTTTCATGAACTCTTCAAGCTTGTCCATGACATGCAGATTTAGTGTATGCATCCCCGCGGTTAAGAGAATCACGGCTACATGTAAAAGACTCGCCAGCAGCGTCTCTCAGCTCATCAAACATAAGCACAACAACCCCTGTCGATGATTTTCATGGCTCCATCCGGTTGCCACTCACCGACATCACCAGTGTGAAGCCATCCATCGATGAGGACTTCGAAGAATACGCCGTTCATGGCTCGGATCGTCAACACGTCCGTCCGACCTCAAGGGAAGATGAACGTGCCGACCTACGATGGGCAAAGTGACCCGGCTCGCTTTCTCTCGGCGTTCCACAATGGTGTGCAAATGTTCCATTTTCCACCCGAAGACCAAGATGCGGCGCAGTGCAAACTCTTCGTTGGTCGACTAACTGACGCAGCTTTGCAATGGTTCTCTCGACTAGAGGCGAACTCTATCGACGGCTACGACCAGCTCACCACGGCCTTATTGAAGCACTTTTCGATCCATATCCAGAACGGAGTCTCGGATGCCGACCTCTACACTCTACAGCAAGAACCAAAGGAGTCACTCCGCTCGTTCACCGACAGATTCAAAGCCGTTGCTTCTCAGATAGCGGTGTGAGACAACGCGGCGATCTCAACACTCAAGAATGCCCTATGGCACGAATCGCCCTTCAAGCATAGCATCATCCTGAACAAGCCGAACACCTTGGAAGACGCGCTCCACAGAGCCGCGGCTCACATCGAGCTAGAAGAAATAAAGACGGCGGCAGCGAAAAAGTACGCCCCCCAACCGCAGAAAAACGCAACAACGGCCAAAGAAAAGCCGAGCGAAGAGTATCGCGAACCCCGTCAGCACTATGACAACAACTATCGCCAAGACTTCAAAGGGAAACGAGCGATGACTTTCCAGGTTGGGACACAACAACCGAGCCAAGGATGGAAGAAGTACGTACGACCGTGCCAGGATTCTCCGAATAACAACGAAAAACCGTTCTGCACCCACCACAACTTCTACGGCCATACTACCGACGAATGCAGACAGCTCCATGAGCACCTCAACTACGAGTATCAAAAGAAGAAGGAAAGACCGTCCCCTTGGCAGAGCAGTTCACCAAAGCAGCAGCCGAAAAACGAGGCCGAGCGATTTCGACAAGTGCAAGAAGACCGACGAAGAAATGACAAAGAGCAACAGCCAGGAGGGCATACCGTGCACGACATGACCCCGCCGAGCCAGGGAAAGAGCGAGCAACGAGCTGACGATGATCCGCCAGCAGCCAGGAGACGGGTGAACATGATCATGGGAGGACTCACGGTCTGCAAAGACTCCGTGCGCTCGATCAAGGAATACGAGCGAAGAACGATAGTGCCGCAGAAGTGGAAGCACGGAAGCGAACCCTAACCAAGGAAAAGGGACGTCGTTTTCTTTCTCGACTCTGACCTCGACGGGCTGGATATGCCTCATAACGACCCTCTCGTCATTGAGGTGCAGATCGGAGATTGCGAAGTATCAAGAGTTATGATCAACACAGGCAGCACGGTGGATCTACTCTTCAAAGACACCCTGGACAACATGCAGTTAACCGGGTACAAGCTCAAGCCTTGTTCAACCCCGTTAACTGGGTTCAGAGGGGACTCAATCATGACGGTCAGAACGATCAAGCTGCCAGTCAGAGTCGGAGGCATCACCCGGATGGTCAAATTCCTAGTCATCGACCGACCCACGATCTACAACGTCATATACGCTATGAAGGCAGTCCCGTCGACCTACCACCAATGTCTCAAGTTCCCAGGACCGAACAACATCGTTACGATCAGAGGCAACCAGAGGTTGGCACGAACTTGCTTCATCACCGAGCATAAGCTCCGTAGGTCGGACAGCTCGTACATGATCAACTTGTGCGGCGCAACGACGGTCGTCGATCACACCGCTTCCGAAGAAGACCGCCTCGAAGAAGTTGAGCAGATAAACATCGACCCTTCCGATCCGGAGCGATGCGTGGGGATCGGAATCCGCCACAAAGCCAAAGTCAGAGAAGAGCTCGTGGCCTTCCTCAAAGCAAACGCCTCGACCTTCGCCTGGAAAACCGAAGATATGAAAGGGATCAATCCGTCGGTCGCAAGCCACGAACTGAACGTCGATTCTACGCATAGAACCGTGAAACAGAAAAGGCGTAAGCTCAGCCCAGAGTGAGCCAAAGCAATAAACAACGAGGTGGAGCGTTTATCAAAAGCAGAATCGATCACCGAAGTAAGATACCTCGAGTGGCTAGCTAACCCGATAGTCGTGAAGAAGAAGAACGGGAAGTGGCGCGTATGCGTAGATTTCACCGACCTCAACAAAGCGTGCCCTAAGGACAGCTTTCCTTTGCGGCACATCGACCGACTGGTCGAAGCAACGGCAGGCAATGAACTCCTGTCTTTCATGAATGCCTTTTCCAGATACAACCAGATCATGATGCATCCAGACGACCGAGAAAAGACCGCCTTTATCACCGAACGATGAACCTATTGCTACAAGGTTATGCCATTCGGATTGAAAAACACCGAAGCAACTTACCAACGCCTAGTCAACCGGATGTTCGCCGATCAGCTTAGAAAAACTATGGAAGTCTACATCGACGACATGCTCGTCAAATCCGAAGTCGCAGCAAATCACATCGACCATCTTACGACCTGCTTCAAAAGTCTGAACGAGTACGGAATGAATTTGAACCCGACAAAGTGCACCTTCGCGGTGACCTCCGTAGAATTTTTAGGTTATGTCGTCACTAAGAGGGGAATCGAAGTGAACCCGAAGAAGATCGCTGCAATCCGCGACCTACCTTCCCCCAAAAATTCCAAGGAAGTCCAGCAACTCGCCGGCTGAATCTCGGCTCTCACCAGATTCATCTCTCGATCTACAGATAAATGCCTCCCCTTCTACCAATTGCTCAAGTCGAACAAGAAATTTGAGTGGGACGCGAGGTTGGAAGATGCTTTTAAGCAACTCAAGGATTATCTCTCAACCCCTCCGGTGCTAGCTAAACCCGAGGAAGGAGAAACCCTCTATCTGTACATCGCCGTATCTACTTCGGCAGTAAGTGGAGTGCTGGTTCAGGAAGATCGTGGAAATCAGAAACCGATCTTCTACATCAGCAAAACCCTAGACCACGCCGAAAATCGTTACCCGACCATGGAGAAGCTCGCGTTGGCAGTCGTTACATGCGCTCGAAAAATTCGACCCTACTTTCAGTCGCACTCAATCGCTGTGCTATCCGACCATCCACTCAGATCAATACTTCACAGTCCGAGCCAGTCAGGCCGATTAGCAAAGTGGGCCATCGAACTAAGCGAATATGACATAGAATACCGAAATCAAACATGCGCCAAGTCACAAGTCTTAGCCGATTTCATAATCGAGCTCCCGCCAGATCAATTCGGAGCAAGCTCCAATAGTTCGAAAAGTTGGTCGTTGTTCGTGGATGGATCTTCTTCTCGGCACGGGTCAGGAGTAGGAGTTCGACTCATTAGCCCGGAGGGAGAAATCTTGGAACAATCTTTCCGACTCGCTTTCCCAGCCTCGAATAACGAAGCGGAGTACGAAGCAATCATCGTCGGACTGCGACTAGCATGAGGGATCAGCGCCCGAAACATCCACGCATATGTTGATTTGCAGCTCGTCGCCAACCAAATCAACGGGGAATATGAGGCAAAGAACGATCGCATGGACGCCTACCTAAAGGTCGTACAGGATATCGCAAAAGAGTTCGACGCCTTCGAACTAACGAAGATTCTGCGAAGTGACGCTTTGGCAGCTCTTGCATCGACCTCTGATCCGGACCTAAAAAGAATGATACCAGTCGAGAGCATCGATAAACCAAGCATCAGCCGGCCGAACCAAACATTGATGATATCAGAGGCCGCGGTGGATGTCGACGAAGTGCTGGAATCCACGTCCGAACCAATGGACGCCGAGCAAGAGGACGATGCAGAGGAAGACTGGAGAACGCCGATCATAGGATATATTGCCGATGGAGAAGTGCTGAGTGACAAATGGGCAGCACGACTCCTCAAAGCCAGAAGCGCATACTACACCATGCTCGATGACAACCTATTCCGATGGAGCGCTTCGAACGTTCTGATGAGCTGTGTCGACGCGAAAGACATCCAAGGCGTCATGATGAAAATGCACGAAGGCACGGGCGGAAATCACTCCGGCGGTCGCTCGTTAGCCCTAAGAATCAAGAAACATGGTCTGTTCTGGCCGAGCATGATTAAAGACTGCGAAGACTGTGTCGCTCGCTGCGAATCTTGTCAACGCCATGCCCCGATCATTCATCAACCTACTGAGCTGCTCTCTTCATCTGCAGCGCCGTACCCATTCATGCGATGGGCAATGGACATCGTCGGGCCTTTCCCAGCTTCGAAGCAGAAACGTTTCCTTCCTTCACTAAGTGGGTCAAAGCCGAATCGTACGCCACAATCAAAGATACCGACGTCAAGAAGTTCGTCTAGAAGAATATTATCTACCGACACGAGCTCCCTTACGAGATCGTCACCGACAACGGCTCCCAGTTTATTTCGGCCAAATTCGAGAATTTCTGTGCCGAATGGAAGATAAGGCTGAACAAATCTACGCAGAGATACCCCCAAGCCAACGGACAAGCAGAAGCGACGGATAAAACAATAGTCGCCGGACTAAAGAAACGCCTGGATTCGAGGAAGGGAAAATGGGCCGAAGAGCGACGGCGTATTATGGTCCTACCGAACGACTCCACGAAGCGCAACCAGCCGAACCCCTTTCTCATTATCACACGGCATGGAGGCCAGGTCACCAGCAGAGGTCGGCATAGACGCATTCCGACGGCATGCTCTACCGAACAACACCGAGCTCAACAACATGATCCAGGATAATCTGGACAACCTCGAAGACGAGCGCCAGCAAGTGCTCCTGCGTATTCAGAACTACCAGCAAGCCGCAGCTCGCATGTACAACAAGAACGTTAAAGGACGCAACTTCGTCGAAGGTGACCTCGTCCTCCGTAAGGTGTACGAAAACAGCAAGGAAGAAAACGTCGGCAAACTAGGTGCGAACTGGGAAGGCCCATACATCGTCTCCAAAATCGTCAGGCGCGGCGTGTACGAGCTCGTCACAATGAACGGACAAGCAATACCGAGGCCTTGGAACTCCGCCAACCTCAAGCGCTACTACTACTGAAAAACCCAGCCGAGCTCATGATCGCCCGAAGAAAAAGCCGAGCACACGCCAAAAAAAAAAAAAAAAAAAAAAAAATTATTATTATATGTACATATACATGTAAGTGAACTACGGTCGGCTTGATCCTCGTTCCGAGGTACGTAGGCAGCCTTGCAAAAGGTCCAGCTATTTCAATAAAAAAATTAAAAAAAAATTCTTGGGTGTGAGCTCGTTTCATATCGACTACATTTCGCACAGATCCGTCTGTATAAAGTCACATCAGTGTTCTGGCCAAACACCCGATTCACGCTCCACGAGTGTAGTGGTGAAATAATCCACGTCTTCGAGCGTCAGCTCGTCGACTATAAGCCGAGCCTAGTCTCGCATTTTATATACATGGTAAGCCGAACCAGTTTCGCACATAGATATTTAAGCCGGGCTCCGACCCGCACCCCTCCTAAGTCATGAACAATGCGATCACGTAATCCGGGCACTCCGTGGGATCTAAATCACAGGCTTAGGACAAAAACAAATAAGCCGAGCAGTGTAAGTCCCCGCGAGCATAATAGGCCTCGCACCCAAAAAAGGATAAGCCGAGCTCGAAGCTTGCACCTAAAAGAGGATAAGCCGAGCTTAAAGCTTGCACCCAAAAACATAGAATGAGCCGAGCTCACACCCGCACCCAAAATAAGTCGAGCTCATACTCGCAAGAAAGAACCAAACCCATGCATAACTCGCAAACAAAAACGCTCCGACCTAGAAAGAAAAACAAAAAAAGAACCCGAAGCAAAGCAAAACGATATCGAAACGACGAAGAAAGAAAGCGAGAATACTCAAAAGCAACGAAGCAAAGCAAAAGTAACCGAGGCAAAACGAAGGCATCCAAACAGAACAAACTAATATCGTGTTCGAAAAGAGAGAGAAATACAAAAACATACATCTGGAATACACTCCGGGAATTATTACACAGTATCTAAGAAGGAAGATCGGGAGCATTGCTACAGCCAACAAATTCACCATCCGCGAGGAACTGGAGATCCGCGGAACCGACCTCGGGCACGTCCACAACCTCGACTTTGCTCCGATAGGAGACGAAGTCCGCCGCCACTTGATCGACCAACCGTTGTGGAATGGGAAGCTCCTTCGCCAAACCGAGATACACCTCGTGAATCCCTTTCGCCTGGCTCATCAGCATCAGGTCCGGATGCACCGCATCCCGACCTCGGATATTGGCCGCCAGCTTGTCAAAACGCGGTCGGCAAACAGAGATCAACCTCTCTCGCTCCCGAATGACGCCTAGGTCCTCTGCCACCAGAAGACGGCTCTCAATCTCCCTAAGCTCCCGCTCGAGTTCGGAGTTTTCCGCTCGAGCTGAGCAAGACGGCCTTGACTCGCGACAAAATCCTCCAGCAAGGCCCCGTGGTCAGCCACGGCCTTCTCGCAATCCGAGATCTTCATGGCGAGCTGATCCTCCAGAACAGCCGACCTCCACCTCTCGGTCGCGAGCTCCCCGAGGGCATGCTCGAGCTCCAAAGCAACCGCACGCTCCGCCTCGCAACCCTGTCGAGAGTTCTCCCCGACCTGATGAGCCTTTGCCAGCTCCGCCTCGTAACCCTGTCGAGAGTTCTCCCCGACCTGATGAGCCTTTGCCAGCTCTGCCAGCATAGCGTCAATCAGCTGGTTCGAAAACGCGGCAGTCTGAAAGGAAGACGAAAGCAACCATTAGACGACCAATAAAAGGGAACGATGCGAGGTCGCTACAAAAGAATGAGCGAACCTTAGCCGAGCTCAGAGCAACATCACGGATCAAGCCCGAGATCACGGGAGGAAGATCCTCGGGCAACGGCTCCTCGGAACCAATCCGAGCTCGTTTAAACCAGCGGAGGATGCCCCGTTCGTCACCTCCAAATATGTCCTCGTTCGTACCAAGGAGGCCGGCGGTGGCGGCGACAGGGGGATCGTCACTCCCCGCCAAACCATCAACCTGACCTTCCGCGATGACCTCATCCTCTCGACCAGAAATTCAATAGAGCCGCCCTCCGCCACCTCGGCTTCTCGGCCATCCGATGGGTCTAAGACCGAAGTCCGCTGCTCGGGCGTGCTGTCAAACACCTCAATGCGCTCGGTCTCGGCCGATGGAAGAGATCCAGCCCCATCTCCGCGAGCAGGACTAGGCTCGGGATCGTCATCCCTCCCGGCAAAAGGAGCTCCACCCCCTCGGAAGAACGAGTCGAGCTTCTTGGAAGATACATAGCTCGGGAGATCCAGGTTGATTTTCATCTTTGAGTCGGGAACCGGACGAGGAGGAAGACTCCAAGGATCTAACAAAGAAAGCCAAGTCGGCAATAAACGAAGTAAGAGCCTCTAAGAAATCCAGCATCATGACGAACCCGCACTCCGCCGCAATCACCATCGCAGAGATCATATAACGAATAACCGCCGAAGATAGCTGGGAGAGAGCTACATGACGAGCCTCACAGTAGGCGATCATGAGCTCGGGGAGAGGGAAACAGAGACCCTCCTCGAACCAAGCGGTATAAACGGTAATGGACCCCTCCGGAGCTGTCCAAGGTCTCTCTTTTCCCCAGGAATTTTGACCTCTAGGCCGGCCACCGACCTTCCCTTGCCCAGAATGAAGTCAACATCGTCAGGCGAGCACTGGGATCTCCCAATCACGGCAGCTAGATCCCGTGGAGCAACACTCTTCTTTTCCTCTTTACTCCCTCTCTTCCCTGAGGCCTCCTTCGAAGGTGCCACCATCAAACCTTTGCCCATACCGTGTCTCACCGGCTGAGCGACCTCGGGCCGAGGAGAAGTCCTCCTTTTCTTTTGGAAGGGTTCTTCCCCATGACGTCGGCCTCCCGACGGGACGGCGGAGGCGCGATCTATTTTCTGAACCAGCGGCGCCGAACTAGGCCTCGCCCCCCGAGCGAGATCCCGGATCTACGTCCGGCCGCATTCCCGCGGGATGGCGCTCTCGGCCTACGAGATGGTTCACGATCAAGAGTCGTCTGAACGAGGACCGGGGGACGAGATTGTCGGAGCGGCGGAACCTCGGAGGGAAACGCGTCCGAAGAAAAGCCCGAAACACCGGGACTTTCCGACCGAAATGCCCTAGAAGATTTATCGGAAGCCGAGCCAGAGGAACTGCCAGATTCAATTCTCATCGTCGAAAGTTGCTTGAAGAAAATTGGAGGAGACGAAGATCGGAAGAACACAAGACCAGATCGAAAGAACAGTCGATCAGCTCGGAGGAACACGAAACTAGATTGGAAGAACAGTCGACCAGCTCGGAGGAACACGAAACCAGTTCGGAAGAACACGAAACCAGTTCGGAAGAACACAAAACTAGATCGGAATAAGATAGGAAGCAGTTCAGATTAAAAGAAGCAAAAGAGCAAGAGTTCGGAGCAATTACCTCGATTTCGCAAAGACAGAAGGAGAGTAATGAAAAGAAAAGAGGAGATGACGCATTATTTATAAGATGAGACCCGAAGATGGAACGTCGCAATGATGAAATGAGAAGCGGTGCACAGATACCCGAGGAAAAGCAACCGTTGCGAACACGCCAAGGGCGACACGTGGTGAGGAAAACGAAATATAAAGGGAAAGGAGAACTCCTCCGGGCGCCACGCGCGTCTCCAGACGCGTACGAACATCGGCACAATCGAGGTAAAAACTCTTCGGTTTCCGCTCGGCGAAACATTTTACACGTCAGCCCTAGATTCCATCTGCATCGAACCCGAGCCTGCGACCGAACCCGTCGACGATCAGCACGTGTCGATCATCACCTCGACGGACTGGGGGGGGGGGGGTACTGTTGATGGGGGGGTTGTGCCAACCCCCTCTACAGGCCCAATGCAGATGTAATTCAGGCCCATATCCGAGCCCGGGACTAGTGGCGGAGCCAGCCCTTGGGGACGTGGGTCAGTTGACCCATGTCAATTGTTGATAAAAAAAAAATTTACATGTATTTTAACTAAAAAATCTGATGAAATATTGCAAGATTAACTTATTGACCCTTGTAATATATGATTTTTGTCAGTTTGACCCCTGTTAGTTTTGTTTCTAGCTCCGCCACTGCCCGGGACCAAATGAGGCCCAAGACAAAACAAAGAAGAGGAAATGAATCCCAAGATTCACGGGTTCGCCCTAAAAATGTTGGCACTATAAATAGACGTTGTAACCATAGGATAAAGGAGAG
This sequence comes from Noccaea bulbosa, assembly GCA_900406535.1. Taxonomy (NCBI): domain Eukaryota; kingdom Viridiplantae; phylum Streptophyta; class Magnoliopsida; order Brassicales; family Brassicaceae; genus Noccaea; species Noccaea bulbosa. The sequence continues at coordinate 63,906 of OVBJ01000311.1, forward strand.
ACACATTGAATAAAAGAGGGAGCTCAGACAACGTTAATCTTCTGGATCGTCCGAGCAAGCTGTTCTTGATTCGGTTCGGCTCCCAGTTCGGAGTCGGGACAAACAATCCTCCCGACCTCCTTTCCTCCGCTCGTTCGTATCCGATCTATCTTGCTTAACTCGACTTGTAACTCTAATCTTGGTCCGACCTCTTAATACGAATCATCCGACCTCGTCCTTATTCTTATACTCATAAAACAAGTCACCGATCTCACCACTTACAAGTTCCAAGCATTTCAAGCTCATTTGGAATCGACACAAATGTCCCACCACAACTCTCAGTTAGACCTACAAAAAAAGAGTCATAATATTTCATTATTAGCTAGGACCAAGATTTTGATGTAATTAATGTTTTACATTGTTTTGTTCATTACCGTTATTGTTTTGTTCATTACCGTATCATTGCAGTACATGAGCACATGCGACAACTCGAAGGAAAGATTCGATGTGAGCTGCAAGTGGAGCTGCTCCTGAGAGGATTAGACCTACTCTTCCTCATAATCCTTCTTTTTACCTGAGAGAGTTTGTTTTCAAGTTTTGTTTTTATTCTAACAATCGAAAGAGTTTCAAGATTGAGAGTGTTGATATATACTGTATGTGTCAAAAAAAAATTGCACCAAATACAATTTTGTCAAACATTGGAGATGCTTGTTCATGAGGCTTCCCTTTCTCCATGTTACTATGTTTGCTGAATAAAAGAATCGAAGGGTTTTTCAGAAACACGAGTTTAAAATTTTATTAACATGTGATTTTGATCTAAAAATGTTACACTTACTAGTTGAACGCAAAGTTGAATAAGGTCTTCTTCAAGAAACCACAATCAAATAGTTTTTTTTTTTTTTTTTTTTTTTTTTTTGAAA